>APFE031695475.1:0-35605 GCA_000404065.3 Pinus taeda | reverse complement strand
TATGGGTTCCGCCGATTGAAATATGTGATGGCCAGACCCAATATTACATATATTATGTTTAACTCTCTCGGTGGGTTTGTGTTCATCGCATAACATCTATATATGTATATGATTGCCGATTGCGATTTGCGATGATGATCTAGACTCGAAATATATATGTTTTATTGTAAAGTCCTGGTGGGTCTGCCATATTAAAAGCCCTTCATATATATTTTGTTTATGTAGTTTTATATGTATTTCTATTGTAAAGGGTTATAATAGAAAGCATAGACCCGAAGCATATACATATTATGATTTATAAGCCCGGCATGTCTGCAAGGCGTACGAAAAGGCATATTTCAAGTTATAAGGTAGGTTTTTGGGCAGAGAAAAAACGGTAAATGGTTTTTATTAGAACTCACCCGATCCCACTTAACATCAACATGTAGCAGCTGGGTGGAGAGAGGAAACCGCCCACTTCGAGCGGGTATTCTCCGAGCTTATGTCCCACTTGAAACCTTTATAGACCTTATGATCTGAAAAGCGCAGATCTACGGTGGGATGTATCGGCGGAAAGGTATACCTCGAAAATTGTGTAGAGCTCATATTGAAAGCGGAAAAGGCATTTTTATGGCATATTTTCATTATAAAAGGTATATAATGAAAAAGTGCAAATATGAAAGATTTATGAATAAGTCCAACACTACCATAGTTATGCGGCTTAAGGGTGCGTAAAGTTAAGTTTGCAATGATATATCGGGCCGATTGCGATTTGCGATGGAAGTCAACAGAGTGCTGTACAGGCAAATTTGACGGATTTATAAAGCAAGATTAACTCTTTTGAGTTCCATATTAATCAAAGGTTCACATTAATTTTGCTGTGTAAAGTGGAAAATCAGGGTTAGAGCCGAAGCTAAAGAGGAAGACAATCCAGTATGTTTCTTTGCATTTTGGCCAATTAGAATGCGCATGTAAGCCCATGATTACACAAACTAAACGCATTTCAATATGGCTAAAATGAATTAAGCACCATTAGGGCATTTACAGAGGAATTCGGCAGCGAATCAACAGAGCAAGCCAACAATTATCATCCTCTTCTAACTCCAATTAAGTTTTTGTTATTTCATGTTCTTTGAGGTGTATTTTACCCTATGTAAAATTTCGTAATAGTTTTTACTTCATGTAGTTAGAGAAGCAGTTGAATAATTTGGGGAGTTTCAGAAATCAATAACTATTCCACAATGTATAAAAAGAGGAAAATTTACTAAGAAAGGATTGGAATTTTGGAGAACCCGAAGACTAGGCCACTGTATTCCTAATATCATCGTTGATTAATGAAAGAATCAGAAGTTTCCATGAGTTGTTGGGTATAATTTTGTAACCTTCTCTGTTATGTGTCATGTTATGTTTTCTTCTTTCAAGTATAGTAATGAAGCTGCAGGTCTTTATTTGCTTATGTAGATAAAGTTAGAATTCCTTAAAAGAGTGCTCCTATACTTGAAGTTCCCACTTTCTTTTCTAAGTTATAGATAATAGTTTCTGTGAAAGACCATCATATTATCTTTAACTTCTCCTAGAGTCACAGATGGTAGTTTCTGTGTTAAGTAGCATATTGTCTATGATTCATTTCTCATTTCCATAATTCTTATAAGTGATGGATAGTAGTTTCTGTGAAAGATCAACATACTATATTTAACTTTTCCTCCAAGCTTTCTTCATTCATCATTTATATCTAGCAACAAATGGCATTCTGAGATGTTCTATTCATACATGTACTAAAGGTTAAAGACCAAGTTTCCAGGTCTTTCATTTAAAGACACAACATATATCTAAGTGACAAATAAGTGACAATAAATAATATTTATTAATGTATTAAGCACAATTTCCCTACAGCCAAGAAATTGGTTTCTCAAGGAACAACAGAAAGAATCCACATATTTCTGTACCACCCTTAGGCATTCCTCAGTTTGAATCTGACCTCCTCCTTCTGGACAACTTTAGAGATCTCCATGGTAGCAGACACTTTATCTACTACATCAATTGGCCTCAACTCACTGAGTGACCTTTCTTTCACAAATTGGATGACCTTCTTGGCAATATGGGAGTTCTTTTGCCCATCTTCTTTGGTAGAAAGGATGAAAAACTCATAATCCTTTATCACAAATTTATGTTCATCCATTAGAGTTATGTACTCTTAGTTTCTTTTCATTTTTGCTATGATTTCATCCCATACATGTTGCTTGGCCAATAGGAGAGACATGGCTCCTTTCAACTTGCCTTTTAGCTCAACAATCTCATCGTTTGTTGTATGTAAGTTTTTACCAATTAGGCCTGTGTTGGTCCTGATTGTCTCAAGTTGTTTTTTTTTGTTCCAGGTTTCTTTGGGCAGTTTCCAAATCCTTATACACTTTCTTAAGCTCCCCTTTTGAAAGCTGGAGTTTGGTGAGGGTCTTAGTGAGCTTCTCTGTGGGATTTTGGGGATTTTCAGGCTCAAGCACTGCAAAAATGTACATGTCTATCCTATGATGAAGTTTTGTTGTCTGCTACTTGAAGGATACTATCTCATTGTTTCTTTCTATTGATTCTTTGGCCATGATTTCTTTCTCTTCTTCCACCTGTGCAAGTTCCTTAGATTGCACATGTTCAATACTTGGAATCTTTAGTTTGTGCCTTAGCTCGTGTATTTGTACCTGTGAACTTTGGAGGAGGGCTTCAAATGAAACTTTGTCTTCTGGATTTACCCCCAACTTCAAAATCATCTTCTTGAAGCTCTCATTCTGCATTTGTAGAGCCCTGCAATTAGCTATTTCATGTTTCAACCTTGTTGTAGCATTCTCCAACAAATTACCATCCTTGTTGATGGTCATTGCATTTATATTGAGCTTGTTGTACAACATTTCCACCACTTGCCCATGGAAGTTAATATTATCCGGCAAAGGGACACTAGTCAAGTCTAGTGAAATGTTCGGGGATTTGAACTAAGAGCCCGAAGGCAGTGACTATGCTAGTGGGTGTTGCAGGGAGAACGTCCTTTGATTTTTTTCTAAGTCCATGGTAGCTAAAAGTATGTGTTTATAGGGTACTAAGTGAGATTCCATTTGCTACTACATCTCCTCTCTTACCTTCTTTTTTCTTTCTTCAATGGCCTTTCCAATAGGCCAACTGGGCTCGATAATAGTTGCACTTCCTTTTAAACTTAAAATAACTACCTTTGAAGAATATGAGACAACTGTCTGTAATGGGTTTTCCAAGGTCACCCGGAAGCCTAGTTGATTTGGTATTGTCTCTACCAACCTCATTCAATTTCTTCTTCCTCCATCTCTTAGGTTTTGGCCTTTTTATTAGGCTGTACATATTCCATCTCGACATCTTCAACTTGGTAAATGGTGTCTTTTTATTCCTTGTCCTTCGATGCTTGAGTCTTGATATCCATCTTTATATTAATAGGCAATGAATCAAAGTTATATTTACATTTGATCTCAAGCATATCCTCATGTTCATAAGTTGAAGCCTTTATGCTTGATCTTCTCTTGGAAATGACACCATGAGGATCATAATGCCAAACTTTCTCTAAGTCAAAATACATTTGTTCTAAGTAATTCCTCAATTACCCTGTGGGCCTACCTGGAATTGACAATAAAAGGTCCCACAGGTTTTCCCTACTTAAAAATATATCCCTTCTTAGTAGGGACAAAGCGCACTTGGTCTACATTAAGGCTCTTTCTAATGAATTCAAGAGCGAAAATCCTCATGGGCATAAACATAGGCAAGTGGTAAGGAGGAATCTCACACCCATAGACCCTGATTTCTGTGAAGTCCTCAAACAGGAACCAATTCCCCACCCTAGCATCCTTTTTGAGCCGGAGGATTTCTTTTTGCTGAGGGATAACTCTGTGAGGGGAAACACCATGAATGATTTTGTTGGAAATAACCATGTAGGAGGATATAAACTGGGAATATCCCTTAGGTTCTTGTATTTTCCTAACAACAATGTCCCATTCAAAAACAAATTTCCTCTATTTGTTAGAAGCCACCAAACTGAGACCCAAACACTTGAATTTATCCACATGAGTGTATACAAACAAGAAGAACAACACGGGGTAATACCTGAAATAGGAGGTGGTGGGGAAATGGTGCAGATGGAATCTTATGGCCTCGGCTAGTTAAGAAAGAATGTCAAAAATTTTTCCAGGTTGAATCATTTTCCTTAGAAACCCTAAAGAGGCTTTAGAATATATGTTTGCATCATCATTCCCAAACATATGACCAAGTAGGGATAGGATAGGCTAAATAGGATCTGCAAAGAGGGTTATAGAGAAACTATCAACAATATATATATATATATATATATATATATATATATATATATATATATATATATATAATATATATATATATATATATATATATAATATATATATATATATATAATATATATATATAATATATATAATGTAGGCTAGGGGCTAGGACCATTTGTAGAAAGGATTGTAGCTCATCAGTTGGAAGAGTATTGTAATGATAAACTAATGTGGTTTATGTGAACTGTTGGGGTTTAGAGGAGCTTAGGTAAACTAGGGCCTTTTGAATTAGCTCTGGGGTCACCTCAAGGATTTTAACCCCGATTGAGGAGACAAAACATTTTTTCTCATCTATATAAGTTGTTGCTAGCTAGGAGATAAACTCAGGAAAACGGTGCACTGAGGGTGCAATTTGGTAGTATAGGCCAGAGTAGAACACCCAAAATGGATTTTCCCCTCTGATGTGGCTACCATACAAGTTGAATCATAGGTCTGCGAGGTGGTAAGCACTAGAGGGGTCCACAATTTGCGCCTCACTATCCATGAGATGGTCGACAATGGAGGAGGCTTTAGCCTCACGGGTTTTAGAGGGCTTAGGGGTCACCTTCTTCATTTTCCAATGAATAATCAAATGAATTTGCAGGTGAAAGGGACGACATTTATAGAATAAACAGAAGGTAGGAGGTGTGTGCACCAGGATGTAGTTCGAAAATTTGAACAATTCAAGGAGGGAAGGGTTTTTATAAGCAAAGGGGGGGCAAAAGTTAAATGAATTGGGGTGATGTCATGGGAGCATCCATGGGAAAAGGATATTGGGTGGTGACAGGTGATAGGTGGAGGAGAGCGAGAGGAGGGAAGAGATATTACTATTTTGATTTGAATTCCCCTGCTCAGTTGAATTAATGCCTACAGACTAACCATTGTGGTAGGTGGTCACCACCATCATCTAGTGGGTAGGAGGGTGGGATGCCAGATCCATTAGTTACCCCCCATAATTAATCTGGGCCAATGGATCCGCATGCCCGCCAAGTTGGCTTGTCAACTCCAAGGGGTAGCGCCCACTTATCACCTGCGTAGGTTACCCCCCTGAAATGTTGTCGGCGGCAGGTTGGGCATATATGGATGGAAATTTTTCCATATCTTGCTCAGATTTTGACCAAAAGGGTGCATAGGATCCAATTTTGCATTTTATCTAGCTGCACTTATTTGGTGAGGGGTCCACGAGCATAGATTTGAACCTTGGAGCTTCTGCCATGGAACTAAGGCCTAATAATTTCCCCCATCACTGATTTAGTTGAGTTTATTATCCAGGGACCTTGAATTTGACCTTTCATCTCTCTCTACACAAGTATTAAATGGAAACAACATTGGCTCCAACTAGGGACAATGTATTGTATACAATGCATTAAGAACCTGTAGATTAGTGCCTTACTCCCTAGGTATGGAGTCATCTTATTTAAAGTTCTATAAAACAAAAAGAAATAATAAAAACCACAAAACAATGCTAGTATTTACAATGGATCACTGGTATTTACAGTGGATGAGAGTGGAATTCTTCAATTCTGGAAGTAAGGCTTGAGAAACTTCCCATTCATTGGCAGCTCAAGCACTTCATCATCTAAATTTTCTAGCAAGAAGGTATCATTCCCTTTTGCTTCAATAATCTTGAAAGGTCCAAACCACAGAGGGTCAAACTTGCCATTTTTTCCTTTGTCTTCCCTTCTGACATCCCACCTTAGCACTAAATCTCATGGCTGCAAATACCTGTCTTTTGCCTTTCTGTTAAACAAAGACTTCATTTTTTCCTGGTAACTGATCAAACTGTGATTCACCTATTATTTGCTCTCTTGAATTTCTACCAACTAATTCATCCTTTTGGTCAGAGAATTTAGCTCCTCCTCAACATATTGTAAGAATTTAGCTATTGGCGTAGCTAACTACATAGGGGAGATTGCAGCCTTCCCATAAACCAACTCAAAAGGGGACTTCCTAGTGGACCTCTTGGTGGTAACCCTGTTGGCTCATAGGGAAAATTTCAACTGTGAACCCCAGTTCTTCTAATTTTCTAATATTGTTTTCTTCAAAATCCTTACTAAGGTTTTATTTGAAGATTCAAAGAATCCATTTCTTTGTGAATAATAGGTGGTAGAATGGATTACTATGATGTTTTATTTTTGGAAAAAATAAATAAAATTGGATGACTTCAACACCTGAGCATTATTAGTAACATTCTTCTTAGGGCAACCAAACCTGGCAAGGATGTTTTCCTCCATGAACTTAATGACTACAACATTTGTTGCATTTCTGGCCGAGGTATCTTATACCCAATTTGTGAAGTAATTATTAGTTGTGAGTATCCACTTGTGCTGACCACTAGAAGGTGGATGTATTTCCCCAATGAACTCCAACCCCCACTGCCTAAAAGGTTCTTCAAAAAAACAAGGATTAAAGGAAAAGGCGTTAACTTCTGCTTTTCTGCAAACCTTTGGCACTTCTCACAATCCCGAACATAGGTATGCACCTTACCAAACAACACATGCCAATAAAATCCTACCTTGAGGATTTTGTGTGCTATAACCCTCTTGCTATAATTTCCTCCATAGACATAATTATGGAATTCACCAATCACTTTATGGGTTTCTTCTTCAACCAAGCATAGGAGTAAAATCCCCACTGGGTCCTTCCAATACAATTGACCATTTGAGATAACAAATTTTTGGGTTTGCAGCCTTAGAGCCCTGGACTTAATTCTATCAAAGTTCACGGGGAACCTCAAAAAGAGTAGATAATGGACAATATGATTATAGAAATGGGACACAATGTATTTCACCTAAATTTTTTTGGGCTGAGGTTTCAATCCCTTGTTGTTTCTCTAATTTTTCACCTTCCCCATCTTTTCTAGCGAGTAGGTTTATGCCCAATGCTTGGAAATTCGCTCTAGACATAATTTTAGCTAGCCCTTGCCCTTTGATAAGCTTGGTAGGTTTGATATCCATATCATACTCTTATATTTTAGCAATCCATTTGCCTCTTTTTCCCTCACTATCACCTTGCACCATGATATATTTCACAACATCTTTAGGAACATACGAAATTATATTTGATTGCAAGACATAGATTCTGAAAGCCTTCAGGGCTTTGACCAAGGCATAAGATTTTTTGTCCAAAACATTGCATTTTAGCTTAGCATATCTTAGCACTTGACTAAAAAGTGCAATTGGTTGCGCATGCCCTTCATCATTCTTCTATAGTAAGACAACAACCACTAGTAAGACAACAACCACTGTGTGAGGGGAAGAAAAAGAAAAAATGAAAAATGGTTTTAAATAATCTAGGTTGACTAGTACAAAAGCTTCTAAAAAAGCCTTTTTGATTTTGAAAAATGATTCCCAAGATTTTCAAGTCCACTTCACTTCTTTATCCTTCTTCAACATCTCTGTAATTTCTTTGACTAGAGTCAACATAGTTTGGTATGAGCCTCCTTAGAAAGTTGATTCTTCCTAAGAAAACCTAAACTTCTTTGTTATTTCTTGGTAATGGGATGTTGTTGATGGATTCCAGCCTTTTGGTATCAATATTCACCCCCTCCTTTGCCACAATGTTCCCTAGCATCTTTTCCTCACTTAGCGCGAACTGATATTTCTTGGGATTTAAAGACAACCCATACTTTCTACATTTCTCAAAAGTAAGCCTTAGATGTTCAATGAGCTCTTCATATTTTTTTGAAAAAACAATTATGTAATCTAGGTTACAACAAATTTGTCTTGTTCTCCCACAAAATCTACGTCCATGGCTCTCTGAAAAGTGGCTCCTGCATTTATGAGGGCAAAGGGAATTCTAGCATACATAAATGTTCCCCGGGGCATGGTGAAAGCAATTTTATTCTCATCTTTACAGTGGATAACCACTTGATTGCATCCAAAAAAACCATCCATCATAGAAATATAGGTTGAACGTACCACCTTTTGTAGAATGTAGTCCATTTTAGGCAGCAGGTAATTGTCTTTGAATGAAGCCTTGTTCAGATTTATGAAGTTAACACATAACCTTATTTCCCCCATTCTTCTTTCTAACAGGGACTAAGTTTTCTACCCAGTCTAAATATATCAAAGGTACAATGATTTTGGCCTGAAGCAACTTATTTACCTCTTTTTCAATTGATGGGAGTAACAAAGGATTAATTTGCCTAAGCTTATGTTTATATGGTATCACCTCGCCTTTTAAAGGTATCTCATGTTTAATGATAATAGTATCAATTTTTTTAGGTCATCATAAGACCAAGAAAAGAAATCCATATAATGTTTAAAAAGATCTAGATACTTATGCTTGTACTCATCAGGAATTCCTTTTGCCAATTTTATCACCCTGAGGTCTTGATCTGTACCAATGTTGCAATCTTCCACCTATTCTTCGAGCTCTTTCTCAATAGGTTTTGAAGCCACATCATTTGGGTTAAACAAACTTTCTAATGGGACCAACCCCTTGGGGATGGTGTTTCCCTTTAATTGTAAAATCTTATGTCCAACAATAGTTTCTCCCCAACTGAGTCACTGTTCATCTATTACTTCCTCATCCTTTTGGTCAATCACCGAGTTCGAAAACTCTCCAATAACATCCATGAAGCATTTTATTTGTTCCTAATCTTCGAACACTTGTCAATGTTTGACATTGTCTAGCACTGAGGGTTTGTACCTGACTTCAACTTCATATCTGAGTAATGAGGAGGCTTGAAGTTACTAGCAACTATGACCAAGGAATCAACCTTTCGATTTAAATCTCTGGGTAGGAATTGGATATTGAAGGCTAAGAAGAAATTATCAATCATGTCTCATACCTCGTTTTGGTAAGCCTTTAATATTTGATGTTTAGCTTGGGATTGATTTATGATTTTCTTCATCACCAACTCTGAGTCTCAAAACACCGTCAAGCACCCAATGTTGATATTCCTGGTAGTGTCCAGTCCTAACAACAAAGCTTCATACTCAACAACATTATTAGTGGCTTCAAACTCTAGCTTGAATGAAAGAGCAATCAGGCTCCTTTCTAGAGACACCAACAAAAAACCTTATCATTTCCTTCCCTGGAATAAGTGCCATCAAAGTATAGCTTCCATACTTTATCATATTCCAATGATTGTTTGTTTAGTGGACATAACACTCCACTTGTGTTTCATCTAGGAATAGATCATTTTCCTCTAACAACAGACAAGAGAAATATTTGTCTTTACTAAAGAAAAGAGCATTATTTGAACAATCAACCCTTGTAACTATCTTTACAAATTTGAATTCTCTATACAGTTGTCTTTCTTCTCCACTGAACACAAGTATGGTAGCATATGTTAAATATATTTTGATAGATCCTCCAATCTTATACCACCATGACCTAGGCAAGAGCATACCAAACCTTGCAGGGATATCAACAACCACAATGTCCATTACTACACGTTTTATGGGAATATGAGCCACCAATTTTTTTATCATCCCTAAGAAATTTACTCTCTTAGAGTCAAAAGAGTATATATGCTTATATGGTTTTGTTATTTGCATCTCCAATTTCTCCATCGTAGGCAACGACATCAGATTTTGAGAGGCTCCCGAGTCAAGCATACAGTTGTGTAAAAGAAGTTCTTGAATCACCAAGGTAACATATAAAGGGGTAGTGGAAGAGTATTTCTCCTCAACATGAGGTACACATACAATCATGGGTATTTATTCTTGTAATTTCAAGCTATCTTGCATAGGAGCTGTGGTAGGTGGACACATGAAATGAGATACTTGAGATTTGTAATTTGGTTGTTTCAACAATTTTGTTAAGGGAACAAATATTTTGACCTTCTCCAACTCTTTTTGCATATTAAAGGAAAAGGGAGTTCGATCGGTTATGGAAACCTCAACAAGCTCTTTTTGTCTATCATAGATGAGTTTGGATGGTAAGGGAATCTGCTCTATTTTAGAAACTTTAGGCTTATGGAGAATGGGATTTGAGGACACTTTCTTTGTTGGTAAGACTTGGTCTAGAGGCTTCTTTCTCTTCTCAACTGATTTAGGAGAATTTGAGGGAGGGGGTTCATCATTTTGGTCTTGTATTATTGAACTTTTCCTGGAGGATATTAGGTCATACTATTTTTTTTAAGTGAGCCTACATTTTTATTTTTTTTTCCTGAATAAGGCTACTTCTATATTAAAACAAAAATATTTTACACCGAGGCTGTGACCTCGTAGAGCTGGCCCAAAATTGCGGCATGATTACAAGCAAAGCATTTTTTTGCCGAAGTCCAGTAGAGTACTGCCCTCAGGAACTGTAGAGAGTCTGTTCATGAGTGAGGCAAAAATATCGAAAACCCCATGGTTGTACTTGGAATTGAGAGTTAAGTTGGGCCTATACAACAACCAAAACTTGGAATTGAGAAATAAACCAGAGCCATATGACAACCCAGGTAGTAAAACTAGACCTGGTGGTTGTGACCAACAACACGACGACCCATAACTGAAAATAGAGGTGACTGTGACTGCGACCAAAATTGGAAATTGAAGGCTGGCAAAGTGCCCCTTTCGAGTGAAAAAATGGCAGCATGAGCTAATACATTTGTAAACATATCTAGGACAGTGATGAGTGAACCTTCTCGAGCTGGAAGAAATCCAAGAAAACCAGAAAGAACCAACCTGCTTAAGCATCAGGAGAGGGATCAAGTGGTTCCTCGGTGATGCGACATCCATATTTGTAATCATCGTCATCATCAGAGGAGCTCGCCTGAAGCTTCATGCTTTGAGGAGCTTTGCCTTTACCAGAGCTTGAAGCTTTGCTTTGATCGAGGTTTGCCTAGATGGGGCCTGGTTCTCTTCTGCTGGCCTGTCCAAAGTGGCTCTGATGAAACCAACCCCTTGACCTGAATTGAGCTCGCTTAGCTCGATGGTAATCATGGCCATAAAGGAAGAAGTGCCATGACTGTAGGGGAAATGTAATCGAGCAGTGTTAGTCATGGAATGGAAGGAGATCGGTGCAGTTATCTGTAATCCTCTGCCCCTTCCTCGGCCACTCCGAGTAGCAGGGTACCTATCTGAGCAAAGGTCCAGGCCGGAGATTGAAGATTCTGTCGAGGAGGAGGTGGCCTGGCGCCCAATTTGCCCGCGCGAGCTACCCCTTTTGCAACTCATACGGTGTCACAATTTCAGCATGGCTGGAGGGGCGGAATGATCCTGGCTTCATGGAAGACGAAGGAAGCAGGGAAGTGAGAAAGCTAACTTGGCTTCAGAGCTCAAGGCAACGAGCGGGAGGCGAACTAAAGAGCAGGGGAAATAGAGGACGGTTTGAAGGCAAAGCTAGAAGCTCCGCCAACAAATCGAAGCCTGGTTTACTTCTGAGAGAGGCTGATAACGAGCCGCTGCAACTACGATGGAGGAGGAGATAGAGCAGAGAGGATAAACACGATTAGGCGCGTTGATAGCGCCATGATCAAGAAATTAACCAGCGTAAATGGATGTACTGGCATCATTAAAGTCTCATTAAGTTGGAGCAGAGGTGGAGTTATGACCAGAGCCACGTGAGGGTGTGTGGCATTGAAGATCAACCACGCGCTCATCCAAACCACTGGCCACATGCCTATGTTGCTGTCAAATACCCGGATCCGGGAAAATTGAGCCTACATTAAGTCAACAAACTTTCTACAATAATTGTTGATTTCACCATCATCTAGTGGACCATCCAACTTATCCCCTTTTTTCTCATGTGCTTCAATTTCATATTCCTCTTTAAAGAGAGAGAAGAACTGGTTTTCTTGAACTTCCATGGTATCTTCAACATGCTCCTCTGGATCATATTCCAAATACAAAGGAAGATGAATGTGGTCTTGTTGATATTTTCTTTCCCTTTGCAAGAGATGCAAAGGTGGTATCCTATACTGGGGATTAAAATTTTGATTAGGGGTTGATTTAATCTATCAAGGAGGGTTTTTGTTTTCTAATTCCAATTTTACAAGATTTTTAGATAAATTTCTTATTAGTTTATTCATCTCCTCAAGCTTTCGTTCTTGGGTTTCCTTCCCATGGCTTGAAGAGATGGCTTCCTCCTTTCCTCTTCTCCTGTCGCAATAATCAGTTTTCCCTCTCCATTTCTTGGTGGAGGTGAAGTTTGATTCAACCTCTAAAGCATCTATTTGAATATGGTCCAGGGTACAAGACTTTCTTTCTCTAAGAGAGAATTTGAATTTAGGTTTGAAAGCCCTAACAAACGCCACTTTTGCAAGAACCTGTGGAGGTTTGATTTCAGCTGGAAGACTGTTGTATAATTTGTTAAACCTTTTTATAAAGTCTAAAACATCATCATTGTGTTTTTTCTTTATTGCATCGAATTCAGTGAGGATTTACCCATAGTCCCTCTTCCCTTTGCATTTTTGCATAAAAGAATTCTCCATCTCTTCCTAGGTAGTGATTGAGGCGTTTGGGAGGGCTTTGAACCATTTCGTTGCTTCGCCATCCAAATATTGAACAAAAAGTCTCAATACCACATGGAAAGTGTTCTCCATTCATATTTTTTGCAAATGCACAAAATATTTCTATATGTCTCTATGTTGAGATATCTTCTTCTCCAGTGAATCTTGGCAAGAGATTAAGATAATCTTGTGGGATACCATTTAGGGGTTTTGGCAAGTCCAGTGGGGCATATTTATTTAGGAGAAAACCAGGGAAAACCATGTTTTGCAAAGGAGGTGGTGAGAGGTTTATCACAGGGCCTTGCTGAGGAGTTGTTTGAATTGTAGCTAACTGGGGATGAGTTGGAAGGCTATTTATACCCTGAGTTGGACTGTTTATGAGAATGTCTTTAACCTCGTTAGGTCCTGGGAAGGTATGAAATTTGAAAGGAGGAGAGATGATGAAATCTTCTTCGATTTTGAATCTAGAAGAAAATGGACCAAACAATGTATAATGTTCCTCGGGATATTCCAAGACTTTTGAGGAAGACTTAGGGTAATTTATCACAACTTTCTAAGAGTTAGTTAATGATACTTCTGGAGAAAGGTCACGAGAACTAGAGTGATAGGGGTTCTTTCTTTCTAGGCTCTCCTAGATATTATCTTGTCAGGGTCAAACATAGGAGGAGTTCTTTTCTGTGAAGTATCAAAGTGGGTGTGTGGCCTTTTGAAATCTAGGGTGCTCAAATAAGACTTAAACAGTGGAGTCACCAAGGTAAGAGGTCTACAACCTAGACCCCTTCTTGATCACCTTACTTAAGGGTGTATGAATTTCGTACACAAGGAAAAGTTTCTGATTCGTCCTTGGCAACAACATTAGAAGATGTTGTAGCTCCTAGAGACAACCTCTAGATTGAAAGGATACCAATGCCTAGGAAATCTTGATGAGTGCTTCAAAGATCTATTGATATTTTCTATTACACTCAATATTTATAATTTTTTAGATGAAATTGATTTAGAACCTTCCTTAAGAGGAGAAATACAAGATTGAATACAAAATATAACTCACATAAGCATTAATATCCAACTCTAGTGGCCAACATCATATACACATGCAATTTTGATAGGTCATTTGTAGTATATCCGATGGACGTAATAAAGAGGAGAGAAAACTAATGCACAAGGCTTAAACCTAAGAACATTGTTCATTGAAGTTTGGCATGAAACATATGAGAATGAGATTTTAATGAAGTGATGAGATACATGGAGCACATTTTAAGGATAACAGTTCATATTAGTTATAGGAATATCTAATCAGCATTAGATCTAAATGAATCCATAATTCCATGAAAGACATATCCAACAACTGCTATTACATGTAATCTAAGAAGAAGAGTGAAAAGATATGGAACAAAAACAAGAAAGAATACATACTGCACATTTATATGAGCTAGAATCACCAAAACTTTTATTAATCTTCCAGAGAGCATACATTTCATGGACAACTTGAAGAGATTCAATCTTGCAAAACCAAAATTCTGAATCCTTGGTTTGATATCATAAACTACTTATGTGGGGACTCAGAGGGAGAGATCATTACAAAATATTATTTCTTGATTTGGTAGTGAATCATCATAACAAAATGTCATTGTGATTAGTGACGCAACTGTACAAATTGAATTCTAACTAATTGACTTAGTTTATTTTAAAACTAAATATTTACATAAAACAGAAAATCAAAGTGTCACAATCGACACGATCAACAACATTCTTAGTCATGATAAGCAGGTTCTAGAGGCAACGTCATTGGAGTGATGATTTGAAGCATAAGAGGATTGAAAAACTTCTCACACCGTTTCCATAGTGATGGAGCAAGTAGAGGAGCATGAAAGAATCACTTAAATGTGATATTGAGATTCATGACCCCTGTATAGCCCAACCTACAGCGGAACAAGATATTTATCAACCGTAATAAATGGAACTCCTTTTCGAGATAGTTAACCACCGTTTTACCTTTAAGGGTGGTATTATTCTCCTGGCAGGAGTCTGCCTTGCTCTTGGCCTACATTAACATCTGGTTGTATTGTGTCCATGCGATTAGCATTGCCACAATATCCCATTAGCTAGGAAACCATACCCTGACTCTTTAATCAAAATCAACATGGAAAGCATCTGCATATTTTTGTACCACCCTTAGGCATTCCTCAGCTTTGACTCTAGCCTCCTCGTTCTAGAAAATTTTAGAGATATCCATGTTAGAAGACACTCTATCTACTACACCAATTGGCCTCAAGTCACTGAGTGGAATTTCATCACAAGTCAGATGAACTTATTGGCAATCTGGGAGTTCTTTTCCCTATATTCTTTTGCAACAAGGATGAAAAACTCATAATCCCTGATCACAATTTTTTGTTCATCCATTAAAATTATGTACTCCCAGTTACATTTCATTTATGTTACGATTCCATCCCAGAAAAGTTGATTGGCCTGCAAGAGAGACATGTTTCTTTTCAGCTTTCCTTTTAGCTCAACAATCTCTTAGTTTGATGCTTGCAAGTTTTTACCAATTAGGTCTACTTTGGTCTTGACCGTCTCAAGATGTTTTTCTTTTTGTGCCAGGTTTCTCTGGGAAGTGTCCAAATCCTTCTGCTTTTTCTTAAGCTGCCCTTCCAAAAGTTGGAGTTTTGTTAGGGTATTGGTGAGATTTTTTGTGGGGTTTTGGGGATTTTCAAGCACAAGCACTGCATAATTTTTTGTGTCTATCCTTTGCTAAAGTCTTGTTTCCTGCTTCTTGAGGGCTACTATATCATTGTTTCTTTCTATCAATTCTTTGACCATGATTTCGTTCTCTGGCCATGATTTCTTTCTCTTCTTCCACCTGTGAAAGTTCCTTAGATTGCACATGTTCACTACCTGACATCTTCAATTTGTGTCTTAGCTCTTCTATTTCTGCCTGTGAATTTTGGAGGAGGGCTTCAAATGCAAATTTGTCTTCTGGATTTGCCCCCAAATTCACAATTAACTCCTTGAAGGTCTCATTATGCATGTGTAGAACCCTGGAGTTAGCTCTTTCTTGGTTCGACCTTGTTGTGGCCTTCTCCAACAACTTATCATCCTTGCTGATGGTCATTGCATTTCTATTGAGCTCGTTGTACAACATTTCTCCCACTTGCTTGGAAAACTAAATTTATCCAACAGAGGGACTTAGGGAATTAAACTAAGATCCTGAAGGCAATGACTGTGCTAGTGGGTGTTGCAGGGAGAACTTCATTTGATTTCTTTCTAAGTCCATCGAAGCCAGTAGTTTGGTATTATAGGGGACTGAGTGATATGCCATTTGTTGCTGCATCTCCTCCCTTACCTTCTTGATTATTTCTTTAATGGAATTTCCAGTAGGCCAGCTGGGCTCAGTAACAGTTGAACTTCTTTTGGAACTTAAAATAACTACCTCTAAAGAAGATGAGGCAACAATCTGTAATAGGTATTCCAAGGTTACCTAGAAGCCTGGCTGATCTAGCCTTGTCTCTACCAACCTCGTCTCAATTTCTTCTTCCTCTATCTCTTAGGTTTTGGCCTTTTTACTAGGGTTTGCATCTTCCATCTTAGCATGTTCATCTTTGTCAACGGTCCTTTTATGTGTGTTTTCATTCAATGATTGAGTCTCGATCTCCATCTTTGTATTAATAGGCCATGAATAAAAGTTATCTTTCCATTCGATCTTAGGCCTATCATCATGTTCATAAGTTGAATCCTTTATGCTCTCTCTTATCTTGGCAATGACACAATGAGGATCATAATGTTAGACTTATCCTAGGTCAATATTCATCTGTTTGAGCAACTCCTCAACTACCTTGTGGGCCTTCCTGCAATTGACGATAAAAGGTCCCACAAGTTTTCCCAACTTAAACGTATATCCCTTATTAGTAGGGACAAAGTTCACTTAGTCTACATTAAGGATTTGTCTAATGAATTTAAGAGTGAAAATCCTCATGGGCATAAACACAGACAAGTGGTAAGGAGGAAGATCACACCCATAGACCCCGATTTATGTGAAGTCCTCAAATCAGTCCCAGTCCCCACCAAAGCATCCTTGCTAAGCTGGAGGATTGCCTTTTGTTGAAGGATAAATCTAGGAGGGGAAACACCATGAATGATTTTGTAGGAAATGGACATGTAGGAGGATATAATCTTGGAATAGCCTTGAGGCTCTTGTCTTTTCCTAGTAGCAAAGTCCCAGTCGAAAATAGACTTCCTCTATTTATTAGAAGCCACTAAATTGAGACCTAGGCACTCAAATTCATCCACATGAATGTATAAAAACAAGAAGAACAACATGGAGTAATACTTGAAATAAGAGGTGGTGGGGAAATGGTGTAGCTAGAATCTTATGGCCTCAACTAGATAAGAAGGGATGTAAAACAAATGGTCAGGCTACATCATTTTCCGTAGAAAACTTGGAGAGGATTTAGAAGCTATGTTTGCATCATCATCCTCAAATAAATGTCCAATTAGGGACAGGATAAGATGAATAGGCTCTATAAAGAGGGTTATAGGGAATATGTTAGTAATAGGCGGAGATTGTAGGCCAGGATCTAGGACCATTTGCAGAAAGGGTTGCAACTCATCAGCTGGAAGGGTATTGTAATGGTAGACCAATGTGGTTTTTGTGAACTACTGGGGTTTAAAGGAGCTTGGGTAAACTAGTGCCTTTTCAATTATCTTTGGGGTAACCTCAAGGATTTTGACCCCGATTGAGGAGACAAAACACATTTTCTCATCTCTATAAGTTGCTACTAGCTAGGAGACAAACTCAAGAAAGTGGTGCACCGAGGGTGCAATCTGGTAGCACATGCCTGAGTCGACCACTCAAAACGGGTCTTCCCCTTTAACGTGTCTACCGTACAAGTTGAATCGTGGGTCTGTGAGGTGGAAAGCACTAGAGGGGTCCACAATTTGGGTCTCAAGTGTCCATCAGATGATCGACACTAGAGGAGGGTTTAGCCTCACTGGTTTTAGAGGGCTTAGGGATTGCCTTCTTCATTTTCCAATGAATAATAAAATGAATTTGCAGGTGAAATGGATTGACAGGTTACCTGTTTTCCTTGGAGAATATGAAAACAACATTGGAGGGGTGGTCAGGACTGGATGAATGACTGGACAACATTTACAAAATAGACAGAAGGTAGGAGGCATTTTCACCGGGAAGGAGTTCGAAAATTTGAAACATTTAAGGTGGGAAGGGTTTTTATAGGTAGAGAGGGGCCAATGGTCGGCTGACGTGGGGGTGACGTGATGGGAGGATGCATGGGAGAAGGATATTAGGTGGTGACAGGAGACAGGTGGACGAGATTGGGAGGTAGTTCCCGCTTATCACTTGCGCAGGTTACCCCCCCTGAAATGTTGTTGGGGGTGGGTCAAGCATAGATGGATAGTGATCCACCCATAACTTGCTCAAATTTTAACCATAATGGTGATATGCTCCAATTTTTCATTTTATCTGGCTGCGCTTACTTGGTGAGGGGTTCGTGAGCTCGGATTTGAACCTTGGAGCTTATGCCATGGCACTGGGGTCTAACAATTTCCCCCATCACTGATTTAGTTGATTTTTTTAGCCAAGGATCTTGAATTTGAACTTTCAACTCTCTACAAAAGTATTGGACTGAAACAACATCTCCAAGGAATCAAGGAAGAAGCTTGAGCCAACAACAAAGTTGGGGGTATTAGTGGGTTACATAGAAACTCCTCATAACTACCGTGTGTACTTTCCATCCCTCAGAGTGACGCTTGTCTGAAGGGATGTAACGGTTGATGAGGATAAAGTGATGCAACACTCTCTTGAGAGGGGGCTTAAGATCCCACTAGAAGAGGAGATTTTAGCTCCAAAGGAGGAGCCTCAGGAATTTATGGTGCAACCAAAAATTAAGGAGAAGAGAGTGGAGACAACCACTTAAGCAGAACCATCCAAAGAAGATAGAAAAATAACTAAGGAAGATGATAGACTTGTATAGGATGTGAGGGAGAATGTGGGAGCTCCTTCAAATTTGCATAGGAAAAGGAGGTCACCTAAACTGTATACTAGCTACATGGATATAATGACAGAGATGGTAGAGACTAAGCCATATTCTTTCGAGGAAGCCATAGAGAAACATGTATGGGTTGATGCAATGGTGGAAGAGTATGAATCCATTGTAAAGAATAGTGATTGGGAAGCGGTCCCAAGACTGGTAGATAAATCAGTTGTGGGTTTGAGATGGATCTTCAAGGTTAAGAATGCAATAGATGGAAACATAGAGAAGTATAAGGCCAGAATTGTGGCCAAAGGATTATCTCAAGTTGAGGGAATTGACTATGAGGAAACATTTGCTTCTGCAGAAAGGTATTCATCCATTAGATCAATTCTTGCACCGATTACGCATATGGGGTGGAAAATCCACCAGATGGGTGTAAACACAACATCTCTCAATGGGGTTATTGAGTAGGAGGAGTACATCGAGAAAATAAAAGGATTTGAGAATTTTTATTGAGAGTCTCATGTGTGCAGAATCAAGCGAGTGTTGTACGATCTCAAACAAGCACCCCGTGCTTGGTACACCAGGATCGACAATTATCTCACTAATTTGAGATTCACCAAAAGTGAAGTGGATGCAGAACTCTATCACATATTAGTGTAAGGTAAATTGCTTATTGTTATCTTATATGTTGATTATTTAATTTTAACTGGCAATGAGCAGCTGATCAAATCTTGTAAGGAGGACCTTGTAAGAGAATTTGAAATGAAGGACATGGGTCTTCTACATTACTTCCTCAAGTTGGAAGTATGACAAGGTTATTGGGAACTGTTTGTGTCTCAAGGAAAGTATGAAAACAAGATACTACAGAGATTCCACATGGAGAGTTGTAACCCATGGAGACACCTATAATGACCAATTGGAGGAAGGAGGATGCCACTTCAAGTGAGGAAGTGGATGCTACCATTTATCGGCAGTTAGTGGATTCACTGATGTATCTTGTGAACACACGACTAGATATGTGCCATGCTTTCAACCAATTGAGCCAAGTTGTGGTTAGGCCAACCAAATTATATTGGAAGGAACCTAAGCATGTTTTACGCTACCTCAAAGACACTACCCAATTTAGACTATAGTTTAAATAGACAAAGGGAGTGAATGTGTGTGGCTTCATAGATACAGATTGGGCGGGGATTCCATCAGACCGAAATAGTACATTAGGCAAAATTTTTAGTGTTGGGTCCACAGTTATTTCCTTATATGGTAGGAAGAAAACATCTATGGCACTTAGCTCAGCAAAAGTAGAATGCATGGCTGGAATTCAAGCAACATGTGAGGTGATTTGGATGAGGAAGATACTTGTGAGACTATTTGATTAGATGATGGGTCGAATTGCGATTTTTTGTGATAATCAAATTTGCAAGCTTTTTGAGAATCCTGTATTTCACAATTGTTCCAAGAATATAGATATCTGGTATCACCATTTACAGGACTATGTGCAAGGACATATAATGTTGCTACAATAAATTCTGACAAAAGAACAAGATGTTGACATTTTGAGAAAGGCTTTGTCAAGAGGGAAGTTCAAGTTCCAAGGGTGCAGGATAGGGGTGGTTGAAAATATTTTTCTTGCTAAGAGGGAGTGTTGAAAAATGCAACAAGAAAGTCTCAATTTGATTTTTCCTTTGTCAAATTGAGAAAAATCGAATTTCCACATCAACAGACAACTTGGATGCAGTTAACTTGTGTGACATAGATATTGTCACTGAGTTAGCTCAATGAATTTGAGTTAGAGGAGTTGGAGTTCATTTAGGCATATATGATTGCTAATTTTTAGCAATCAAGGTCAATTATTTTAAGTTATTTTTAGTTAAACTAGTTCTAACTATTGGAGGAACTAGTGGAAGGTCAATTGTGTAGTGAGACTTCAATCTACCTCAGTGATCATCTAGTTAACTGAGCAATCAGGCCAAAATACCTAGTGCATGTAGAGAATTGAAATTCCCCAATTGTGGTGGAGATTCCAAGGAAGTGTAGCATCAGTTGTAGACTAGTCTTGAGTATACAAGTATTGCACACAATTAGATGATCAACCTTGGGATTTTCACAATCATTTTGGAGGAAATTCCTAAATAACAGGGGCCTAATTCCCACAGGAATTGTGGAAGGAAATAGGGGCTCAAGCAGAGGTAGAAATTGGCTAAGTCTAGGTTAGATATTCTTAGTGAGAAAAAATGTAGGTTATTTGATTGCAGGTTGAGCTCAGATTGAGCTAAAAATTGTAATACATCTCTATTCATCAAATTAATGCAAGTACGAAAAGGGGTCTTTAGCAAATTGCTTTCCCTTGGAAAAATGCTATGTGCATGTGTGTTATTTCTCATTGCATGTTTTTTATTGATGTTCTAAATTATGAATTGATTTCCACGTAGTAGTAGAGTAGTATTACGTCTTGTGACTTGGATTAAAATTTCATGAGTAGTTGTTAAAATTTCATGAGTAGTTTCAATTCTACACCATAATTGTTACATGGTATCATAGAAGAATTCACATTAGAACAAGAATTTCAAAGTTGTTTCTCAAGAGGATCAAATTTGTAGTTTAGTGTAGTTGGATCTCTACAAAGTTGGGAATATGACCTTCAATGGGCTGAGACTAGAGTATGCCTTGGAATGCGGCTTTAATTTCATTGCATGGAGGCGGTATTGGATGACAATGGATTGTTAGAATATGTCAAGGAAAACTTTGCAAAACCACAAAAATCTAATGCAGAGAACCTAGCCCAATGGAAGAAAGATGTAGCCAAGGTGAGGAGAATAGTCTTGGAGGGAGTATGAGACCACATTGTCTCAAATATCCATGGGAAATAAACTCCTTTCATAATGTGGAAAGCACTGACATAATTGTTGGATAATAACAATGACCATAGGTGGCGCTCAAGGATAAACTTTGAAATTTCAAGATTTAGAAGAATGACACTATCCCACAGTATCTGAGCAGATTTACACAAGTTCGTGATGAACTTGGTGGGGTTGGTGTTAATTTTGCAGAGTATGACTTGATAAGCCTAGCCCTTCCCAAAAGCTAGCATAGCTATCAAGACTTGGTGAACATGAGGGAGAAATTACCTAATTGGGAACACTTATGGTTTGATTTGGTATAAGAGGAGATAAGGTGAAATACCTGAGATGAGACTTCATCCAAGGTCAAGGACAAATAAAAATTTTCATTTGTTGGAAAGGGAAAGAAGGGGAAAGGGAATAAATCTCAAACCAAACCAAAATCTAGCTAAGGGGACAAAAAGAAAGATTTGTCCAAAATTAAATGCTTCAATTATCATGAATTTGGGCACTATGCCACGAAGTGTCCATAAAAAAAGTTGAGCAAGAATACCTCAGGAGGAGCATCAAGTGAAGTCTTGGCCTCACAACTTGAGCTTGACTTCACCCTTATCACATGCAAGGCCAACACAGTGATGGGGAGTTTGTGGTACTTGGACTTAGGTGGCTCATTCCACATAATAGGGTGTAGAGATTTTTTCAGTGACAGGGAGGAGAAAGATATTTAGATGAACATCAAGATGGGGGATGAAGGAAGGTAAAACAAAATGGATATTGGTACAATTACCTTTCAAAGGGAGCTAGGATCCCCTCTAAGATTCAAGGATGTCATGTTTGTTCTAGGCCTAAAGAAAAATCTCATATATGTTGTGATTTTGGAAGATCGTAGTTATGCTATGATCTTCAACAAAGGGAAATAATTCTTGAGACACATAGCCAAATGTTATAGACATATTTGGGCACATCAAACCCAAACTTATATGTCAATAATATTAGGGCTCATCAACCCCTAAAAGAGTTGTTTTATACCCTAAAAAACTTAGTCATCTGAATGTCTCATTCCCCAAAAGTTCCATCTTAGAAATCATCCAGAAAATGCCTAAACTGAACCATATCTAAAAGCCATGTGTTAGGGTGATATGCATCTCACCTGCTACACTGTCTAAGTGAGATGCATCATAGTTTGGCCCTTTAGTAAGTGTGATGGGCGAGGTTGGACATAATTCCGGGACAATTTGTTTGTTGGTTGCTCATGGAATCTTCTAGAAACTTCTCATGCGCCACTTGCCTCTTTGAATTCGCCCAAGGATGACCAAGGGAACTAGGAAACCATCTCTAATTCCCCTCTCTTATGGAACTAATTTCAACAAATCGAATGGCATTCATCATCGCCATTGATGACTCACCCTCTTGTAATCATCTATAAAAGGATCTCTCATCGAAGAGGTCAGAAGGCGAAATTATTCTGAGTTGTAAGGAAGTGCTGCTATTTTTAGTATCGAGGTGAGAGCATTGTGATATTGTTGGTGTGTTCTTACTGATGCATGAGTTGAAGAAGGCTTGAATCTGGGATGATGGCGCTGGATCAAACTTCTTATGGGTTGTAATTCTCCTTGATATTAATAAAATACTTCAATATTTTTCCCAATTGATTGTGTTAACTGTAAATGCATTCATTTGTTTATCATATTTCTGATTCTATGATGTTTATGCAGCGATGGATCATTATGCTTTGACAGGTCTTTGTTTCTGTAGCTGCGCAGGTACTCTCCAAGCGTGTTAAGTACTGGGAGGAGTTACGGGATCAACCAAAGGAGAGGGAGATCAAGCGAGGATTCAAGCAGAAGTTACAGGTTGGTATTTCATAATCTCCTTATTTGTCACTCGTAGGAAAGATATTGAATTGATTTAAACTGTTGTTTCTAGGTTAGCTATCAAATCTAGAGGGTTAGTTGTTCGACAAGATATTAATTTTCACAGAAACAAATTGGCAACTCCACTAGGTAACGACTATGATTGTTTGTTGCTATTTTTTGTTCTATGTTGAATTATATAAACTATAGACAGAGCCTGAAGCTAGCTAGGAAGCTTTCGAACCACTCTTGTTATGCAATTGCGTAGTAGATAAATGCTGCTTCAGTCAATCTCTGGTTTATTTTAAGAACTAAGCATTTGAATTGCAAACACATCTAGAATCCCTTTTGGTAGCTCAGTAACCTCTTAGGAGATTCCATCATACTTTTCTTATCATTGTTCATCAAAACCAAGCTTGATCCATTGAAAACTACTGCACATTTGAGCCAAAACCATTTTCAGAAGCGCTCCCTAACCATCCAACTGTCTTCCACTGTGACTGGATATGCATCTCACCTCCCAAGTGAGAAAATTGGGATGCATCTAACTGTTTGCATAGGCTAGGCACGATGATTGACTGAACTCAGTTTCCCATCTAGGAGTTGAGGGTTTTTGACTAGCTTTCAGACTTGTTTGGTTGTTTGCTGAATTTGAACAATACCTCATCACTGAAGCCAACTTACATCACTTAGATCAACCTATATTTACATTAGGATTGGTAAATGTTTTTGTGTGTTTTTTCTTCATTTATGATCCATTATTAAAAGTAGTGTTAATCAATTTGTTGTTTTCGATAGAAAAGGTGTCATAAAGTCTTCCATTTTCGTCGAAAAAGTGAAGTGCCGCAAAATCCTCCTTCATGGCTTATCGATTAAACTTTTTTTATGCATTTCATTTGATTTGAATTCATTAAAAGTGTTGAAAAGATATTTCTTCAAGTTTGAAAGTGTCGTTTTAGTCTTCCTTTCCCTCTTTGAAGAAAAAATTGTCGAAAATTGTCATTTTGAGTGAAACATTTTGAGTCATTGCTGCATTTAGTTTTCCTTTTTGAATCATTCACATTAAGGAGAGTTGAAAACAAATACATGCATTTTCATTTTGGAATTTTTGGTTTGTGTGCAAAAAAATGATTTAGGGAAATTTCATTAGTGAGTTCTCTTTGTTGTTTGCTTTCAAAGTGCTTCTATGCTCTATCCCTTGTAGTTAGGATTTTCATTGGTCAAATAAACAAAAATATTGCTTATCATTGTAGATTGCATCTTTAGGAATTTCAGATCACATTTCGCGGTGAACCATCAAAGGCAAACTTTTAAGAAAGATCAACTTTAAAATGAACCTCAATGAACTTAACAATGCTTTGGAATCTAATGCAACACATTTAGAGGTCTAAGCTAGAGACGTGTTTTGGCATCGTTAAACCTAGTGGCTATCGTTTTCATTGAGGGTTGGGTGATTCCTCCTCTTTGATACGACAAATTCTAGCAAAGGCTTGTGCTCCCCGTATCATCGTGTATATATTGGGAGACCAAAATAGGCTTAAATCCTTTATCCATAGGAAATAGAGTCTACCACTACTTATCAATTGCAATGCACTGAACACAACATTCAGGAAGATTGAGTGTTGTACATAAGTCCTTGGTAATTTCTCTTTATTTTATCACCAAGGTGTATATTGCAGTTTTGTGATTGGTTTGGTAAACCATTTTGTCTAGATTCTCCAAAGTAGCCACTTTCATTCCTTTTCGACTCTCTAAAAGAAAAGGTCCATCTGAGCACTTGTCCTTTTAGAATCATTAAAAATCTAAGGCGACTAGAGACATCTTTAGCTTTTTCTCGACTCTTTAAAACTGAAAAAGAAAAGTTGCATCCAAGTGTCATTAAAATAAATTGACCACGAAATAATGTCACTTTCCCTTAGTTGATTTTTAAGTTGATCAAGTAATCTGCAATTGTGGAATAAAGTCAATCAAAACCCCGTCATTCACGGAGATTAGCGAGTCAATTGTCTTTGCCTCCAGAAGTGAATCCAATTCGGACAAAACGGTCTCGTTTAACTGAGTCTAGTTCATCTGGGTTATTTGGAACGTTCGTTTCAACACTGTGAGAGACTCTAGTTACTCCAATTATTTCTGGTACATCCACCTTTGAAGAGGAAGTTTTGCAGTTACTAGAGAACATTAGAACTGATCCTAGTGTGACAGTAAATACTTCTGAACCTGAAACAACTCCATCTAGAGTTGGTCCAGAACCCATCCCAGTTCAAATTGAGGGTACATTTGAACCAGGAATTGTTCAAGAACCTCCCTTTGAGACTGAAGTTAATTTACCTGAACATCTGGACTTTGAATTTCAGTATCCAGAAGTTGTCACCCCTCCAACATCTGTCACTGCAGAAACTACACCTTCTTCAGCTCCAGAAATCTTTTACAGACCTGACAACCAACCTCTTCCACCTAGTCTAATTGCTATAGAGGAGATAGTAGAGGATCCTCCATCTGACACCCTGTTTCATTTTGGAGCTGGGATTAATTTGTATCCTGCTACTCCTGAGTTTGCTTCCTTTAATCCTTCTTCATTGCGAGTTCCTGTCGAATCGTTAGGAGAGATTTTGGATAAGTTAACCATGTTTGAACAACCATCAAAATCTACGAATGCATCATTTGATGCAGCTGCGGCAAAATCTTCTGCTGCTACTCCTTTAATGTTTCCTGGTACACCAGAGCCACATTTATATGGCACATCATCCGTTCCAGTTGGTTACCAATCACTAGCTAGAACCCACTCAGTGGTTGCCTTGGCACCATGGTGTACTCCCATTTACTCATTCGGAATCCCATCTGGTTTTTCTCACATGGAAACTTAGTAATTTGATCCTACATATCGGTATCAATTTGGGCAAGCCAGTTATCAGAGACCGATATATCCTTTAAACACTAGACTACCGCCATATGGAGAGCAGTATGCTTACTCACCATTTCCTCCTTTTTCCAAAGGACAACCATATGAGAGTTTCCCACAGTATTCAGGTCAAACTAGAATTATAGCTAGTGGTTGGATACTAGTACTGCTAGATTAACCAACTGCTAGATCAACCAAGGGTTGTATATCCAACACAACCAATCCAATCTGTGTCGAATATTCCCACTACACCTGCTGTTACGACTGTGCCATAATCACAAGCACAACCTATTGCATCTCAACCTCAACCTGTTCCTTCTTCCTCACAACCTCAGGTTTCAAGGAAAAAGGCTGAAGTTTCTCAGGTTGTTATACAACAATCGCTTGTTTCTAGGGCTCAACTGCAACCTCAGGTTAGTGTTCCTTTATCCGGAACGACTCAGGCATAGACGGGTATAGTTAATCCACAACTTGGTCAATCTTCCAGTACTATACAACAGCAAACAGTCCAATGACCGTGGCTATCACAATATCAACAAACTCAATTCCAACAAACCTAACCCCCGTTTAGACTTGGTTCACAAGCTCAAACTGGATTTGGTCAATATCAAGCCTACCGAGGACCTGGGCCACAAGGCTTTGTAGGTTATGGACAGCTACATTTCCAAACTGGTTATCAATGACCACCCTATATTGGTTATGTCCAACAACCTTATCAAGGTTACTAGGCACATATGCCCCATGTTGGTATGCAAAGACCTATTGCTCAGGCGATTCCATCTTATCCTGGGTATGCTCCACCTTACCTGAATCAATAGTTGCTGTTTGTAGCAACTCTAGAACTACCAGATTTGAATCGGCTCACAAATGATCTAATTGCATACACCCCTTGGTGGCCGACGATTCCATATAAACTACCATTTGACATTCCAAACTTCAATGGAAATCCAGGAGAAGACCCATCAAATCACGTAATGAATTTTCATTTATGGTGCTCATCCAACACCCTGAATGATGATTCGATTAGACTTCATCTTTTCCAGAGAACGCTTACTAGTCCAACAACAAAATGGTATATTGAATTACCTAGAGCTTCTTTTGATAACTTCACCATTCTTGCCACTACCTTTCTAACCCACTTTCAGTTACCTATCAGGTATGAAACTGGAATAGAACTTCTTACCAAATTTAAATAGACTACCTCCACTCACATATCTGATCATATTCATGAGTGGCGGTGGCATCGTCAAATGGTAAAGACGTATGTTCCAGATCAGCTTTTAGCTGAGTGGTTTATAAAGTCCTTCTTTCCATCTATCACTGAGGATGTGGCGAAAGGAGTTGTCACAGAAGAGAAATTCATTGCTCATGCCCAATATTTGGATTAGATTTATACACAATCAGGCATGCTCTATGAAAATATTCCTGACGCACCTAGACCAGCTTTTGCCGTTCTACCCCCTCCAAAATCAAGTAGGGACTCTCATGCCAACAACGGTGTGATCGGTTCCTTGAGGACACAAATGGCGAGAGGACCATTTGGTCAAGCTCTTGATATTTCCAGTGAAAATCCAAATTCATCTGAAAATACTCTTGCCTCCGCGATTAATGTTGTGTCATCTGAAAAGGGAAACAATCAAAAGCAACCAGGAGGCAAGAAGACGGGGAAAAATAATAAGAAGAAACAAGAGAATTCCACTCCTAAAAAATCATTTGAAACCCCTAATGCAGCTAGGAAACCTTGTTATCCATGTCTAATATGCAATGATGAGCATTTTACGAGAGATTGTCCACATCGACCTGAGGTTTCTAAAATTTTAAAGGCTTTGAATACCTCAACGTTGCTGACAGATCCATTTCCGAACCTAGAAACACATTTGGTTGCCACTGATAATGCTTCCACATCCCAAGTGCTTATGATATCCATCGTAAATAAGCAAAATGATGTTTTGGTATCAACAAGAAATAAATATTATAGGAATCCATCATCATTTAACAACCAGGCTACCGATCAACCTAGTACTTTGACCACAACTTCACCAGAAGTTGTTCCACCGATTATTCCTGAATTAACAATTAAGCCAATGAAGGGAGTTGTACATAAATTGACATTTAATCCTCGTGCTCGAGCAGCCCAAAATTATAATATAGTGGAAGATTTGGCTCAATCACCTTCTGCTATGTCGACACTTGAGGTATTGCAACATTGTCCCTCCCAAAAGCAGGCTTTGTTATCAGCGATAGGTGGGATCGATCCTACGGATTCCAATCTTGTGGTCTTTACTCATACAGGATATACATCACAGTTACTAGCACAACTAGCTTTCCTTATACAATTAAAAGCCCTCAACAAAATGTTCATCAAACCATTATTGATGAGGGGGAATCTACCTGTATTATGTCGATGAGTTGCTAGAAAAATCTTGGTTCACCACCCTTGTCACGATCACCAACAACACTAAAAGCTTTCGATGGAAGAACTTACACTCCATACATGATTTTAAGTAGCTTGCAAGTAGAACTAGGGGGAAAAACAGTAGATATTGAAGTCGAGGTCGTTGATGGACTCCTTGATTACAATATTTTACTAGGAAGGCCTTGGGTTTATGCTATGGTTGCAGTTGTGTCCACATACTTTCGGGCAATTGCATTTCCCTTCAAAGGTGGAATCACAGTCAGTGACAAACTAGCCTTTTTTTCTAATATTTCACAAGCCACTAGAAGCATTCCATTAATACATAGAAATTCACGATCGCTTCAAAATGTTGGAGTAGGTCTCTTAAAAGATCCTTCCTTGATGGGTGCCTTTACCCTACCGTCACCATCTGGTTTCACGGAAGTGAAAACAGTGGAAACTTGCAACATGATCTCTTCTACATCAGATGAGTTTAAGAAGAGTTCCAACTATTTTGAGAGTGATGATCATTGTGAGGCATTTCCACCAAGCCCCATTGAATCTTTGTACCAATCAATCTACTGGGCTTGTGTGGCAAACCCGAATCCGCACTCAACGAGTATTTGGGTAGATAGGTCTTTAGAATATGGCACCGCTTTTGATCCTTGATCTTGTACACATTCTACAGACGAATGAATCATCCAATCAATGATGATAGGAGAGACATCGTAGGAGGATTATCATCATCATTCCCACCTTTGAGATGACAATGAAGATTATTCAAAAGAACTCAATCACCCTTCAATCATTGATTTTTTATTGAATTCTATAAATATAGTGGATTCTGAGCAAAATCTATCTACCATTGAAGAAACTATCTGCATAAGTATTTCGACCAAACCCAATGTTGTAGAAAAAATTCACATCGGCAAATCTTGTTCTCCATCAGAACTAGATAATTACTGTGCTCTTTTTCACGAATTCAGAGATGTATTGGCATGGTCTTATGAGGAAATGCTAGGCATTGACTCAAGCATTTTTGAGCATGAGATCAAAATGTATCTTGATGTCAAACCAGTACGTCAACGGCTTTGAGCTGTTCATCCAAAGAAAGCCGCTGCTATTAAAGCAGAGGTCGAAAAACTTTTGCGTGCTGGCTTCATTTACCCTGTACCTCTCATTGATTGGGTATCGAATATTGTTCCTGTGATGAAAAAGCAAGGAACGATAAGAGTGTGCGTCGATTATGGGATGTAAATCAAGCATGTCCGAAGGACAACTATCCTACACCCTTTATTGACCAGATTGTTGATGAATGTGCCAGATGCGAAATATTTTCATTCATGGATGGATTTTCCGGATAAAATTAAATCAATATCCACCCACAGGACCAATCAAAAACTGCATTTATATGTCCGTGGGGCACATCGCATATCGTAAATTACCTTTCGGTTTGAAGAATGTAGGGGTGACATTTTAGAGGGCAATGAATTATGCCTTCCATGACATCAAAAACATAGTTCAACCATATCTTGATGATCTTCCTGCTCATTCGCAAAAACAGTTTGATCATCCGCAGCATTTGAGAGCCATATTTTTGTGTTGGCGACACTACAAGATAAGACTCAATCCACACAAATATGTGTTTTGTGTATGCTATGGTCGACTGCTCAGATTTGTAGTTTCTAAGGATGGAATTCAACTTGATCCAATAAAGGTTCAGGAAATTCTTGACATGCCTTCACCTTCAAATTTATTACAGATCCAGAGACTTCAAGGGAAGGCAAACTTTCTGAGGAGGTTCATTCCAAATTATGCTAAGCTTGCTAAAGGTTATACACATCTTTTGAAGAAAGGGGTATCCTTCCGTTTGGATCAGGTTGCGCAAGCTTCCTTTGATGCTCTCAAAGATTCCCTGATAAAAGCATCATTAATGTATGCCCCAAACTATCCAAAAGAATTTTACCTGTATTTCGCCACTGTAGATACAACCATCGATATGGTTTTAGTGTAAGAAAATGACAAAATTGAACATCCTATATATTATTTAAGTCGCAATCTTAATGAGACAAAAAGTAAGTACTCTTACGTTGAAAAGTTGGCTTTAGCAGCTGTTCAAGCTGTACAGAGATTTCGACATTATATTCTCGTTCAAAAAACTACCATTATATCTGATTGCAACCCTATGACATACATCCTGTCACATCAATTGCTGGGGGGGAAATATTCCAAATGGATAGTTATCTTGTAGGAATTTGATATGGAATTCATCAAATCCAAGTCAAAGAAATCTCGTCTTTGCAAACCTACTTTGCGACCTTCCCTTGTCCTCCAACGATTTAACATCAGAAACATCAATCGTGGATGAGTCTCTGTTTCTGATATCATCAAGTGATCCGTGGTATGGAGATATACTGGTCTATCTCTAGATCCAAGCTTTTAGGCCTAACAACTCTCTCTCTGAATAACAACGTATTCGATACCGAGCCAAAGATTATTTGATCGTTGGTGATACACTTCATCGTCGTGGTGTCGATACGATTTTACGAAGGTGCCTTACGTATGAGGAGGCAGAAAAAGATTTGAATGAATGTCATTCAGGTGCTTGTGGGGGGCATTTATTTGGTTATGCAACTGCACAAAAAATCTTACAAGCTAGTTACTTTTGGCCAACCATATTCAAAGATTGCATACTTGCAGTTAGAAAGTGCCATGCTTGTCAGATTTTTTATCGTAAAAATAGATTACCACCTACACCACTGCATCCAATCATTGTTGTTGGCCCATTCATGAAATGGGGCATTGATTTCATGACATGTAACCCCATCTCGACTAGGGGGCATGGGTATATTATAATCGTTGTCGACTACTTTACCAAATGGGCTAAGGCGATGCCTACATTGAACAATAGTAGCGAAACGATTGCTCTTTTTTTTTTAATCATGTAGCTTCTAGGTTCGATGTGCCACAGGCTATAGTCACAGATCATGGGTTGGATTTTCAAAATCACATGATGATCGAGTTAACTACCAAATTAGGACTGTCCCATTATAGTTATACTCCATATTATCCATAGGATAATGGGCAAGTTGAGGCAATCAACAAAGTCCTTGAGCGCATGCTGCAAAGAATGATTGGAGTCCATAAGCGGAATTGGCATTTAATCTTGTACTCAGCTCTGTGGGCATACTGGACATCGGTGAGAAATGCGACCGGATGTATGCCCTTTCAATTGGTGTATGGTCTGGAAGCAGTCTTACCAATTTAGTGTGAAATCTCATCCCTCAAGCTTGCAATCGACCTGCTACCTGAAACTTCTGAAAAAGAAGCTCGTTTCTTGGAATTAATCCATCTAGATGAAACCTGTCATGATGCCACATTGGCTAACAAAGCACATAAGAAACGCATCAAGGCACAATATGACAAAAATGTTAAGCCTCATGTATTCTTAGAAGGTGATCTAGTCTTGCTTTATGATCAGGATTCTGGCAAATTAGGAGTAGGAAAATTTGAACCATTATAGATGGGCCCTTATATCATTAAATGTGTGTTGATGAAAGGAGCTTATGAGTTAGTTAATTATGATGGGATTCCACTGTCATAGCCCTGAAACAGGTTGTATCTTAAACATTACTATGCTTGATTAAGTGTAGTAAAACTCACTGTACATATGCTTTCATTGCATTTTTGTGTGTTTTCTTTTAGAGTTGTCATTTTGGTTAGGTAATCCACTTCACATTTTTTTCATATGTGAAACTTTTTGGAACCATTTGTTGGGTATGCCGATGGAGCTAGTCGTAGCACGTAGAACCTAACTTCTGCAGCATGGGCCATCTTCGCTCCAAGCGATGAGTTAGTGAGTTTCAGAGCAATATGTATTGGTCGATTGACAAACAACATCACTGAGTATAGTGTGTTGATTGAACTCCTCCCTAATGCCATTTCACATGGCATACGCCGAATCATTGTCAGGCTAGATTCACAACTTTTCATTCTACAACTTACTGGAATTTATTCCATCCGAAACCCAACTATCCATCGCATGTTCCTAAGAGTTAGGATTTTGGAAAGACATTTTGATTTCATTCAATATCAAGACATTGCCATAAACTTAAACACATTGACTGATTCATTAGCAAACTATGTGTTAAATAGACATTTGCAGCGTATGTAAAGAAAGCATTTCACATCAACATTTGCATAGGATTTCATCACTTAGCCAAAATAAAACTCCAAAAGTCAAAATAGATAGCTGTTTATAATTTTTCACAAAATGTTTTGTGTCCAAGAAAAAATTGGTCATCTGACCTAGCAACTCAAAATGAATGCAGAAAAACATCCTAGACTAGTGATGCTGGTGATAACAGGTCACCCCCTGTGCTATCATGCACGGGAGCCTAGTCCAATGACTTGGTACACCAGTAGTATGGAATTGTAGCCTCATAGGTAGCTCATCAGTTTAGACATTTGGAATTCCAAGAGTTAATCCCTCTATCTGATCTTGCAACTGTGCAAGGGTCTCTGCTATATCCAGATCCCTAAGGACTGCCCTCCCTATCGCTTCTCCCGCTGGAACATTTGCCTCCTGTGGGCGCACCACTAGTCGAACTAGCCCAATATCTGCACGCACAAATGAGTTTATTTTGTCTTGGCAACAATAAAAAAACACAAAAAATAGAAAACAACAAAAGAAAAAAGAAAAAAAAGAGACGTGGTCAAATCATTTTACCTATAGCACTCCACTGCTCACCGATTGGTAATGCCAAATCCAGATCGCCTCGAAAATCCATCCCTACATATGGATACTTCGTGAACACCATCTCCTTGCGGTCGAACCACTCAAAAAAGGTAGATGAGAATGAGACCTATGACTGGCCAGCATGCCTAGCCATAAGGTCCACCCATCTCTACATCTATGGTTCTCTCGGTCTAGGAACTCCTAGTGAAATGTTCTGAGGTTGCATATGTGGGATTCTTTCCAAAGCAAAGGTAGTTAAAATGGATCCATAACCAAAATTATTGGTTCTTCCAGTCTTTACTTTGGACAATTGATCTTTCATGATAGGAAGTACTGCCTCACAGTAGTTAAACACCTTCCTTTCCAGGCATTCCAAGGCATACTACATGTAGGATATGTTCGCTAAGTGTAAGGCCGCACTGCTAGCTAATCTAGTAGGTAAAAAGAATGTTCCTCAAAGGTCAATCAGTAACATCACAGATATTAATCTTACCATCTCTGCTGGGTTGGGATTCGTCCTTGCAGAACTGACGAATGTAATCTTTCACCGATTCGTCCCCACGAGCAAATCCTGAGAATGAAAGAGGGGCGCCATGTCTCGACAAACCCGTCAGAAAATAAATATCCTCGATTGTGAAAGGAATGGATTTACCCCTGATCTGGAATACCTGGTTAATAGGATCCCAAGCATGAAGAAGATACTGCAACAAACTTATTTGTTTTCTCATGCTAGATAAGTGGAAAATTTTTATTACACCACAATTCCTTAATGCATCCACTGTGCCCTTGTCATGTAAAGCAATCATATCCTCCTCTTCATGTTCTAGTTCTCGCCATGAAACAACCATCTTGATCCAACAAATATCTGAAATATAAACATTAGGTGAGTTAGGATTCATTTTGGGTAAAAAACAATTCAAAATTTGATGAAAAACACTATGCAAACTTGCCCATCTGCGCCAATCACACCTAGCCCTTGAGCAAGGTGAGATGCATATTAGGTTGCTTGTTGGTAGCCCAATATGCATCACACTTTTTGATATAGGTAAAGTGCGACGACTGGAGAACGGAATTTTTAAACCCCTGAGGCCCAGAAAGATGAGAAAACTTGACGGAACTGAGAAAAGATGGAATGAAATTAAATAGCATAAGGATAGCTCCTACCTGGTCCTGACGATGCGATAAATGATCCACATAATATCTTGCAATCGACTAGTGAAATTTGGGGGAAAAACCTGCTTCAAAGCTCCAAAATCCAATATTTGAAATGAAATGTTAAAACTTCTTTTATGTTTGCTTTTCCATGTACTTCAAGTAAATGGTAGTTTTAGTTAATTTTTCATCCATAAATGTATATTTTTAATCAATTTGATGAAGTTTCGAGTAGGTTGAACAACTGTCTACAGAATCTGATATGATGAACAGTGAATTGAGCATCTTTGGCCACCAAGTAGAATTTTTGTCTTATTTTTGAGCTTTGATTCAAAAATGAAGAGAAAATTGTAGAGTCCTCTTTAAACCCTTTTCAGACTCTCTAAACATGAAAATATTATCGAACACTTGTCTTTTTTGGCTCGTTAAAGTATTGGAAACATCATCCCTATTGTATTATTTTATCCTTTTGCGGACCTGAGGGATTACTTTATGAAAAAGAACTTATATAGTTTTCTTTTCGTCTCTTTTCAAACTCTCTAAACATGAAAAGGACCGAGTTATCCTTGTCGTTAAACTCATTAAAATAATAGCGAAAAACATGTCCATCTAGACGAGACCAAGCTTCACTGTCGCTAGACTCGTTAAAACATCAAATAGCAATGGGTTTTCCCGAAGGGGAAATTATAGAACAAGAATATGTTATCCTCCCCAAGCTTGAAAAAAATAAAGAGGTGCTGGTTAGTAATGACTGGGGAAAAAGGGGAAATATTGAAGAATTTACGGTAGCAAGTCGCTTTTAAACATGACACTTTCACTTCATCTCCATGATTGAGTTGGGTTCGGTTATTCCATTCACATGTCATCATGCCATTGGTCTTTCATACCATCTGTTGGCATTATGAGACAAGTGTTTTCCTTGATGGAAAATCACTGAGATGATAAATTATAGTGCAGAAAAGTTATTTTCAAGTTCACGGAATTTTATGCAGAGAAAATTTTACTTCATGTAGAGAAAAGTTCACGGAATTTT
>APFE031695473.1:13263-31180 GCA_000404065.3 Pinus taeda | reverse complement strand
AATCAGGGGGAGGTCTCAAATTCTGCGGTATTGCGTTGTATACATTGTTGAATCTTGCACAATACTCCAAAATGGTCTCCTGAGGACCTCGCTTGATTGTATCATATTCACCCAGTATGTGCAAGGGATCTTTCTTATTTTCCCATCTATTAGTAAAGGCTTGGTAAAGCTCATCAGGAGTTGTTATGGTGTTTTCAGTGAGTGACCTAAACCAGATTCTTACATCACCTGTCAGGCTCTGAACAAAAATTCTCATTCTCACACTGTCATCATCAATTTCATAGTTCTCAAAATGATCTTGCATCCTTCTCACATGCTGAATAGCTGTGAAAGGGCCAGTGGAGTCAAAGTATGAGATTTTAGATTGGTAGTCATGAGGGAGGGCTGCTGCATTAGCAGGTAACTGCAGGGGTGCATATCTATTAGCCATATTTGCAGGGTTTATAGGATTGACAGGGATAAACGGGATAACAGGAACTATTGGGATAATAGGGGTAATAGGTATGGTAGAGACTACAGTATTGGTCAAGGGAATATGTGAAGTGGATGAAGGTGTGAAAGGAGGGCTTTGAGATGTAGATGGTGAACTAGGGGAACCAGGGGTAGACCAGAATAGAACCTTGATTGGAGTGGGAACAGGGTTAAGGCAAACTGTCTCAGGGCTCCAGTCAGAAGGATTTTCTTGTTTTTGCTGCTTCCTAATGTTTTTAGGGATTGTGTTGGGGTTTTCAAAAACAGTTGGTGGGTTAGGGTCAGGATTTGACCTTGTATACCGTTGATTCTTCTTGGGAGCTAGCTTCTGAATTGTTTTTGAGTATTTTTTAGAATTTTATTGTACCTGCAAGGGGCCAGAAAATATTTTGGAATGGTTGCGTGTGTCTCAAAGCTAGCACGAAGATAGACTGAAGCCGCTTTTATGTAAACTTGTTGATGTAAAACAAAAACAGTTTTGAAGGCTTACTGGCTAACATTCAGGCTTCACCTGTAGCTTTAGGAAATATAAAGTAATTTAGAAAATCCTGAGGTTGTCCCCAGTGGAGTCGCCATTTATGTTAACACCCAGGTTGTTCCCTATGACTCCCAAGGGAATACGGCCGGGGTAACCACTAACCAAGCTTTGGATTATAGGTCCTAGCCTACCTATAATCAGAGAGGGCTCTCTCTTTAAGTTTCAGTTATGAGTTGTGAAGATTTTAGGCTAGTTAAGAGTTTTAGTTTTCTGTTTGAGACAATTGTTGGTGAACTGTTGTTGTAAGAAGGGCATGAAGTGTGCAGAAGATGCTAATCCATTGGGCATAAGGAGTCAGAAATGTGATATAGTTCTGGTGCCTGTGATGGAGAAAGTTTTACTGCAAGGCTAGATGGCTATTCTTAATATAATTTTCCGATTAGTGAGTGAAACAATGGGAAGTGAAGTTACAGACAGTGTGATACCAATTTGAACAAAAATTTCTACTTAGTAGCATAAATGAATTACTAAATAGTGACTGTGAGACATTCAGGGCTTATTGGAGCAATTAAGAATTCCAATTTAAACAACTGAAGTTATAGAAAACATTTATAGTGAAGATAGATTGAGATCAGGGTGTCTCCATGGACAAATCCTGAGCTATTATTTTTCTTTCTTTCGTAGATTTAGAACAACATATGAGAGTCATGAGCTAAAAAAAATAACAGAACATTTACAGAGATAGAGAAACACTTATTATATTAAGCCATAACACTAGAATCTTGTAGCATTCAATGGTTCCAACACAGCATGCACCAGTAAGAATCAGTTCCTGTAAAACTCCAAGCTTTATTTATATCATCCTTCTGAAGTTACAGCCGAGTTTTCATTTCTTCATAAGAGAACAACAAAAACCCACCCCATGAAAGTTTATGCGAGGGGGAATATATACAATAGGTTTTACAAAATATCTGAATGTTGAGTCAGTTGATGGATTAACTATGCTCACCAACTTTACAAAATAGCAGATAAGAAAGTTATTGCTACTCTAAATGTAAGATAAATGATCTTTAATGCTGTCAGGACTCTTCTTGACCTTTGGAGGAGACTGAGTCGGTTGAGCGTTCTGCTTTAATGCTGAATGATGTGTCTTTAAACTCTGTCATGCTGTAGCTTTCTCGGCCCTGTTACCTGTAGCTGTCATTGTTGCTTTTGGTGGCCGAATCTTCCTGTTGAGTTGGCTCATTCCACCTTTTCCAGTCATAGTGTATGCATCATACTTTCTGAATATGATGACTTATATATTTCGATGCCAAAACTTTGATGAAAACCTCCTCCTTATAATAATAACTGTATCATTGAGGTCCACCATTCCCGTGTAAGCAATTGATGCCTCAAAATTGCATCTAAAGTCTCATCTGCCTCTGTGTATTTGTAGAAGTTAGGAGGCACTTCAAACAAATGGCTAATCTCATTCATGATAAAAAATAAGTTCTCTATTTTGTCATAGAGACTTTGCCCAGATGCTGGCCCTGTTACCTGTGAGGTGCTTGCTCCTTGACTGATCTGATTGGTGGCAAATGTGTTCACCCTTTTTGCATAAACCTCATGCGATAGAAGTTTCCCTGCACTGTTGAGCAAGCTAGGAAGACCTCTGCCCTGTAATGCTGCAAACTTTTCCATGAACTTGTTGACCTCTGTTTGCATGTCCTGGCTTCTTCTATCCAATGTCTGCACCAGGCTTTTCAATGTGAGGATCCTCTTTATCAGCTGGATAGTTTCTGTTCTGTTGGAAATCCCAATTGCTGCCAGCTGAGGACCTGTCCGGTTATTTAGCACATTCATCATCCTGATGGTTATCTCAGGCATACTGCCTAGAGATGCCCTGGCTCTATGGACTCCCCTTTGTGCTTTGCCTATGAGCTCCATTTGCTCGTGGATGGTCTCAATATATTGCCACTGATCCGTTATTGATTGGCCAATGTGGGTCCACAAAACTGTCCTGATCTCAGCCACCACTTTGTCAAGGGTGAGCTCTTTCTCCAGCTCCTTTACCTTCTCTTTGAGGGCTTTTATTTCTCTCCCTTTCTCAGCCACATTCTGCTTGGATTTGTCATATTTCTCATTCAGCTTGGCCAAATTCTCCTTGGCTCCATTCAGCTCTGTCATCTGAGCTTCGAGGGCCTGGACCTCTCTCATCAATTTCTGCATATCAAGGCTCGAAGCCTGCTCTGAAGTTGGTGCTGGTGTTGCTGTTGATGTTGATGGCATTGCCTGTTCTGTGGGGGGATCAGTAGTCTTTGGGGGCTCCTCAAGGTTTATAATCTCTGGAGGGGGCTGAGAAGTCTGGCCTCCTTCTTTCTGCTATAGGGTTGCCTGCAGTGCAGCCTCTGTGTCCTCCAGCTTCCTTTCTGTCTGCACTAGCTGTTTGTGCAGTGCTACCAGTAATGTAGCTACCTCTTGGTCCTGCCTCTCCTGAGCAACCTCTTCTGTTTGGGGGTGAATGGTTGCTGGGAGCTTCACCTTCTTTCTTAGGGCTGCAAGGTCTGCATCTCTTATCTTCAACAGTGATTGTATGGCCTTTGGATCCTTGGGGTCATCCCCAATCTCTATAATTATGTCCTCCAAAGACTTGATCCTGTTGTCTTTGGCCTGAGAGGATGCTTTCTCCAACTCAAGTTGGGCAGCTGTATTATTTAGGCTGTTTTCCAACCTATTAGCCAACATTGTTTTGTCTGCCAATGTTGCATAGACCATCTCACCCATTTGCTTGTGAAGCTCTATTTGGTCCATAGGGTGGATGTCCTTTGCAAGAACCTCAAGGTTGGTTCTTATATAGTCTGCAGCTAATTGTGGCTGCAGCATGGTGGGCATGAAATGACTCATGGTCATTTTTCCTTCTGTGATGTCATAGGCTGACATAAGCCTTTGTTGATTGGTAGGGGCCATGTTCAGCAACTGGTTGTAGATTTGGAGCCTGAGTGGCTCATTTCTCCTCTTGATATCAATAAATTGTTGCTTGATGTCTGCCTCTGCTCTCCTTTGATAACTTGAGGAGCTGAGCTCTCCTCCAATGGTTCTCTCTTGTTCCTGCTGAAAGGAACTGGCAGATGCCTCCATACATGGTGGGCCCATTCCCAACGATTGCCCCATAGGTGTTTCTTCCTCAAAGAGGGGATTCAGTCTCTGTCTCTTCTCCCCTTGATTTGTGGACGTGGTGAGGGGAGTCTCCTGCACTCTGTCCCTCTTCTTTCCCTTTTCCTCCTTTTGTGGAGTTTGAAGCACTAAGGCCTCCACTGTCTTTTCTTGCCCAGAAGGTATATTCTCTTGAGCCTGTTGCTTAGTAGGTGTTGGGGCTTCAGCCATTTGCTCTTGCTGCATAGGCTGCCCCTCTTCTTGATGTTCTTCTTGTTGTTCAACCTCCTTTTCTACTTGTTGTTCTATTTGCTGCTCTGTCCTAGGAGGTGATTGTTCCTGCTCAATCTGCTTGCCCTTACCCCTGCTCGTTTCCTGTTGAGCCATTCCCGCTGCTTGTTGCTGGGTTGTAGAAGACGAGGCAGCTACTCCAGGTTGCTTTTGGTATGAAGAGGAAACCTGACCACAAGTTTCCAAGTCAGCCTCTTTTTCAAGATTCCTTGCCTCTCTTTGTATCACTTTCTCTCTACCAATTGGCTCCTCTAGGGTGCCTTCTTTCCAGCTTAGAGTATTGGCATACTGCTCAATATGAGGCAGTTTCACATGAGCATAGCCACCCAATTTGTACTTTATCCTCCTAAGGGAAATGAAATGATTAGGGTCATAAGGCACCCATTTGAAGCTGATTTGTAGTTTGAGGGCCTCTAGGATTAGGTCAGCTTCCTTCCATCCTTCCTCCCTTTTATTGTACAGAAAAGGGCCTAGCTGATTTCTCACCTTTAGCTACACCTTATTATTTTTGCTTTGGAAATGGACAAAGTCTTCATTTCCAAACTGCCTAAAGTACTCTAGGGAAAAAAGTCTCATAGGGACATATCTTGGGAGCCTATAAGGACTCAACTCACAGACATATATTCTGCTTACTGTGTGGTGTTGGTAAAAGTACCAATCACCAATGCTGTAGGCCTTTGAGAGGTGCAGGATTCTTTGCATTTCCTCTGTCAATCTGGGAGGAGGGACACCCAATAACAAGGTCATAGCTGGATGGATGAAAAGGTCAATGAATTCACAGTAGGTGTAAGGTGAATAGGCTAAAAGATGACACATTGGAGACCAAAACACAACAGACCTTGGGCTTCCCTGGGCATCTAGCTTCTTGAGAGGGACAGGGAAGGCATCAGGTTGATAAAACAAGAATAAATGATATATGTACCTGGTGTATTTAAACACCTTTTCCCTTTCTAGATTCATCAATTGCTCATGAATCGTATTGGCAATAAATGTGGCAAAATCGTAATGCACAGCAGGAGGCATTCCAGGGGAGAAAATGGACAGCATGGCCATAATGGTTCCATCAACATCCCCATATGTCCCATAACCCAGGATGTAACTGATCAAATCCACCAGCATTTTGCCCAGCTCATTAAGATATTGATAAGCTATAGGAAGGGTCGTGCTCATAGCTTCAAATTGTGGCTGGATAAACAACTGACTAATCCTGGCAACCTGAGCACTGGAAAACTTTCCCCCTTTCGTTATCAAGTCATGGATGGAGAGAGGAGTTAAGGGCTTTGTAGTGTGAAAGTGCAGCATTTCATTGATGGTCTCAGGGGTGATATGGAACAATACTGAGCCTAAGGGGCTGAGAACAGCTCTCTGACAGGGGTCATAGCTAGACCGGCATTGATTTATCAAGTCTGGGAGGACATTGACTTGAGGAAGGTTGTAAATGGGTATGTTGGAGTCCCAAATTCCTAAGGTATCATCCCCACTGAGATATTGGGCCTTTAACTCATTGAACAAGTGAATATTGAATTTGGCAGTCATGGAAGTGCAGTCTAGCATCTGGTAATCTCTATCCCCGAGGGCCTTCCACTCTAGCTCTCTATGTGGGGCATTCAGAGGCTGAACATTCAGGGCTACTGGTGTTTCCATGGTTGGGTAGTACTTGTGACTTTGTACTGAAACTGGTTTTAGTGGGCAGGAGAACACAGAGGGCTAATTTTGCAGAAGGAAAGCCAATGGTAAGGGTAAATGAGGCAACTGTGGTGACAATGGTGTAGAATGCTCAAAGAGAGTTAATTAAGGGACTATAGGGACTAGCAACTCTGTTTTCCCAGTGAATTATGCCTTTCAGTTTTTCAGTCCATGAATGCGCGGACAGAGTGGGAATTTAGGGAAAGGTGACTGTAGATGGGTTCAGTGAGCGAATTTCAACCCTATAGCTGTGAAGGAGTGTTGGTTTACCGAGAATTTGCTGGTAAATGCAGGTTGCCTTACTCTTGTTAATTCAATTCTGGAGAATTATGGACAAAACTAAGCTTCTGAGGGGATTCTTTTGGTAAATACCTCGTGAATTGCTGGCAATGGTCGCAAATGCAGGCAGGTGGGTGGCGACAGCGTCCTTCAGGTTGACTTTTTGCAGGTTGGCGATAGGTGGTCATAAATTACATGCAGAGGTGAGCAATAGTTCAATTTGCAAAAGTGAGAAAAAACACGAAAATCGGCTCAATATGGACTTTTTGGGTATTGGCGTGCTTTTTGGATGACGTCAGCATGACGTCATCAAGTGGGGTCAAGGTCGGGTGACGTCAGCATGACGTCATCAGGTGACGTGGCAGTCTGTGGGCGGTCCATGGGGATTGCCTAGACGGCGAACACGTCGGAGTGCTGGCAGGTGAGGGCGCTGACAGGGCGCCGAGTGGAAGTGACATGGGCGGGCGTGGCGCTGGCGTGGGCAGGCGGTATAGTAGAGCATCAAGTGGGTTTTCTCGGACCGCCTTCTATACGGTCGCGGTATTGTCAGAGGGCGACTCGAGAGAATGTAAGGGTGACGCGTGGCAGAGGCCTCACGTCACCCTCTGACAGTTTCTCGGGTGGTATCTTTCGGTGATGAAGGCTCGTCCGATATGCATGTGGGCCGTTAGATGGGAAAGCCCAGATCTGACGGTCGACGGGTTGATGAGTTGCAAGTAGGATATGGAAGGCGGGGCAACATAAAATATTAATATTTTGGAAATGCGAGCCCAACGGAAACATTAGCAAAAGTGGGTTTTTGGGTTGTTTTGCAGAGTTACAGGTTAAATGGATTTTTGCAAAGGTTAACTTACAAAATGGGGTTTTCGCTAATTAATCCGATCAAATCCCAGATTAATCCCCAGATTAATTTTTTGGCACTCTTTGGGTCGCGCTCAAATGTTTTTAGCGCTTGAAGACATTGAAAATCATACATAGAGCTATAATGCTCGGGGGAGGGGATACTTAGATTTTTTGGGCTTTTTGCCAATTTTTACATAGTAATAGGGGGAATAGGGGGCATAGGGAGTTAAATAGTGATAGGTTAGTAGTTAATATGAGTGAGAAAGGTGGATGAGGATGGGTAGAATACTAAGTTTTGTTTATATGAAATCAGCTTAGCTTTTAGGAGGTAGATCAAAATGAAAAGAATACTTGCACAAGAAATGTGGCTCTTAAAGAGACTAGAACCAACAAAAGACTTTGACTTTCTTTGTGAACATGGGTGGCATAGGGATGTTAGTCATGAATGTGATAGGGGGTGATTTGGAAGTTAGACATGCTCCATTAAGTTTCTATTTAGACTGCTGCAAATAGGCCATTTGTACTGGCACCATGTTTTTACCTTTGCTTTTAGGCCAGTGAAATGCCATGAACCATGCTTTCTGCAACCCCCTCTGCCTACCCACTCTATTGCCTAGCATTTTTTGTTACTCCAAGGAGGGTGCACTTAAATTTGCAAATCCTTTTGTGCCTTTTCTTTTCCTTTGGCTTTCTTTTGATTTTCTATCTAAAGCTACCCTTATTGCTTCCAAGGCTCCAAATTAAACAATTGGGAACCTTCTTTCTCTACCTATCTACTTTACCTGCCAAGATTGAGCTGTTTGGACAGGTTTCTTTCTCTAATCTATAACCAAAATTGAAACATGGCATGACCCAACTTAGGCTGTTGGATCACCCATTCTGAAGTAGGGCAGCATCAACCAAATGTAGGTATACTTCCTCTACAAAAATATGAGATCTTTGTATCATCAAAGTAGATCATATTGGCACTTCCCCTGCCAATCATGAAAAATGAAACCTATTGGTATAGGTAGCTAACACCATATTCAATGTGGAAGACATTGAAGGACCTCTACCAAAATAATAGCGACCAAAGGAAATTGGCTCTCAAGGATAAGCTTCAAAGAATCAAGATGGAGAACGAAAATACTATTTCCACATATCTGAACAAGCTCACCACCTGTAGAGATGAGCTTGGAAGTGTGGGAATAACTACTTCCAATGATGATATGGTGAGTCTCGCTCTCCTTGGCCTTCCAAAGAGCTAGCATAGCTACCAAGTCTCTGTGAATGGAAGGGAGAAACTGCCAGATTGGGAACGACTATGGTCGGATCTCATGCAGGAGGAGATTAGGAGGAGCACACGAGATTGTTCTTCATCCAAGAATGATGATGAAGAAAATCTAGCCTTAGAAAGTAAGGCAAGGAAAGGGAAGGGGAAGGTGTCCCATTCCGAATCGAATTCTTCTCATGGAGGGAAGAAGGTTGACAATTCTAAAGTGAGATGCTTTAATTGTCACGAGATGGGACATTATGCGACTAATTTTTCATTGAAGAAGTCCAAGAAGGGATCCTCGGAAGGATCAGAAGGTGAGACATTAGCCTCTCAGTTCGAAATGGACTTTACCCTCGTCACATGCATGGTGTCATCGATGATGGGTTGTGGTTGGTCTCTTGATAGTGGAGCCTCATTCCACATGACCAACGATAAAAGTTTATTTAGTACCTTGGAGGAGAAAGACCTCAAGATGCGCATAGAGATGGGTGACGAAGAAAGGTTTAGTGTTTTAGGAGTGGGCACGGTTGCTTTTCAGAGTGAGCATGGAGCTTCTATCACCTTGAAAGATGTGAAGTATGTGCCTGGATTGAAGAAGAACTTGGTATCAGTCACGATGTTGGAGGACAAAGGCTACAATGTTGTCTTCAGTAAGGGAAAGGTTTTCCTTAGGCAAATCACCATGAGATAGGTGAAGCAGACCGATTCACGAGTCAAGAACTTGTATGCTCTTGAGGTTCAAGATGCATGCAAAGCCTTAAGGAGGGCAAATGTTAGAGAATTGGTGGTTGAGAGGGAGAGTAAATTACCTCTCAACATGCAATCCCAAAAGAAGTCTCAGAAAATTGTAGAGGAGCCACAATTAGAGTCAGCAGAGGGATGACATAGCCATACCTCCAGGTGTGAGGTGGGGTGATGTGAAGTGATAGTCCCAAGAAGGCTGAAATTGGGTAGGGTCCATTGAGAGGTTTTATCTCATGGATCGTACCTTGCTACAGGAGCCCAAATTATAGAGTAGCGGGAGGAATCAATGGGATTGATGCAGTCAGAGATCAAAGTGATAGAGGCTAGAGTAGTCAGATATTGAAGAGTGCATAGAAGGTTTGACAACAATGCAAAAAGGCAGAGTCAGCGGAAGCGTAGAGTTTTCAGTTGACAGAGGCAATAACAGTCAGAGACTTTGATGATAGATGCATCATACTGATTTAGGTTGGATTTTTTTTTTTGGTTTCTGGAGTTGCTGGAGCAACAACACTAGAGAGAAGTGTTGCATGCAGAACATTCCAAAGGTTCAGGATTGGGATTGAGTTGAATTCCTTTCTTGTTGAGAGGGAGTGTTGAAAATAACAGCAAGAAATGATAAAAATAGAATCCAGAATATTCCAATTTTAATTTGTTCTTGAATTAAAATTGCGAATTAAAATTTGAATTTAGTCTCACCAACTACTTGGAAATAATTAATTAATTCATTATGGATTAATTAGTTGGATAAATTCAAGTTAGAAGTCTTTCTGAAGTCATGCAACAATTATCCCTTAAATTAAGGATATTATCCCTTGATTAAGGAGATAAGATTGAGTTATATTTGAGTTGTAATTAGTTAGCTCAGTTTACTGAGTTAAGTCCAGTTAAGTTAGTTCCAAATCATCTCAGGAACTAATTGTGAATTATCAATCAGTTGAAGCATGGATGCACTCAACCAGTGTACTCCAGATAACTAAAAATTCCCTCATAAGAAACTCATGCATGTCTATTCTAAGAAATACCCGGTTGAGATAAATGTCAAGGATAGTGTACTATTAGTTGCATGTGTTTTCCTATAAAGGAAACTAATGCATGAAGTAAAGGCAAGGTTCCTTGAGGATTGTGCAGTTTTACAGGGTGTGAGATCAGTGTTACGCTTTGTAACAAGAGGATCACCCAGGAGAAACTGCACAAGGAAATAGGAGGCTTGGAGGGCAGAGGAGAAGGTTTGTGAGAAGGTTTGTTTTCTTGTGAGCATCCAGGAGGATTTTATTGAGAGCTGGCTAGCTGTGAGAGCTAAGGCTTTGTGTAATCTTGAGATATTTCCACCTTGTATGATAATACAGATAGTGGGGTTTTTAGCTGAGGCTTTCCCCTGAGTATTTTCTGTGTTTCATGTGCATTGATTCTTCTCTGGTTATATGTGTTCCACTTGATCTTGCTCAAATCATTTAAGCTTCCACAAGTTTGATAGTAGAAGTAGATTATTGTATTTTTCTTTGGTATATTGCATTATCGAGTTAATCTACAGTCATATTTTCTACATAGATCTCAAATGTAGATTTGTAGAGAATTTGCAGGAAATTCTACAATATATCCTATCCATAATTCTGACCAAACCATCTGTTGTAAGATCATAGTCCACATCTTGATCACCTATACCCTGTTGTAACCTGCGCATAAATTCCCTATACCTGTCATCCTACCATCCTTCCTATAAAATCCGATCCTATAAATATGTTCTGTAGGAGCTCATAAATGTTATGTGATTTACCTATACTCTCCTACTAAGAGAAGCTGTGACCTTGTTCTCCTTATTGTGGATGTGCCTGATCTCAAAGTACAACTTAATAATTGATCCGGATTTGAACAAGAACACAACAAATTACATAGATAACCATAAACATAGAGATGCAGTGGAAATAATACTTCATTTCATTAATGTAAAATACTAAAATATGCTTACAAATAGAAATGGAAATAAACCAGTTAGGGCGATGGTAGCTTTTGTGTTACAATGAGGCTCAAAGGCCTATTTATCATTGAGAAACAATGGAAAACCCTAAACATCCAAAAACCTAACCCTAGAAGATGAAACACCAAATTGTGGGCCCCGTTTGGGTAAATTGGTACATCAACTTCCCGGGGTCGTAACTTTGGCATACAATCTCCATTTGATGCGTACAATAGTTCGTTAGAAAGATCTATCCAAGCACTACAACTTTGGGAAGAGAAACATCGGTCCATGGACCCATGTTGCTCCCAGATTTCCAAAAAAAATGTTGTTTAGGGCCTCAAAATGGCTCCAGAAGTTCAGGTTCCGGAAAGCTGCTAAAAATAGTAAATTGTGCTACAATTAAGCAAACTAAAATATTGAAAGAGACAGTTGTGGGGGTCCAAGCGGGATAGGTGGGTGGCCACCAAAATCCACCTGGATCATTCATCCCCCCTTAGGAAGCAATGGTCCCCATTGCATTGAGTTCCTCCATTTGCTCAACTTGGTCCTTGGTGCGCTGTTCTGCAATCTCTGATGTGTTCAGTAATGGTGGGAAGCATGGTCGAGGGTGGTACACATTGAACACTTGGTGCAGGCGAAGGAATAAGGGAATTCTATGCCCAAAAGCATTGTTTCCCACAACCTTGGTATTGGTGTAAGGACCATGTCAGAGTGGTCTGAGCTTCTGATGGGTTCTTGTAAGGCGTTCTTTCTGCAAATGCAACCAGACTTTGTTGCCCACCTGAAACTTGTGTGAGACCCCTGTGGGTGAGGAGAAGTTGTTCCTGTGTTTTTTCATGACTGTATCCCTCTGCTGCGTTGAGGAACCATTCGCGGGGGTCATGGATGTGGTGACGATCTTCCCCTTACTTTGGGAGAGAACCAAATAGAAAATGAATTTCCTAGTCTGGGAGATGAGCTTGCTGCTTTTCTTAGCAGTGATCAAAGAGGTGGCAATAGGTGGGGCTATTTCCGGTATCTTATATAATGAGTTACACAAAGAAATAATAATAGCATGAGGCCTTGAATCATACACAACATGTCACCTCCTCAAGTATGGTTGGCTTACTAATACATCACAAACATCCAAAGGTGCAACATCACATAATACCTCGTCTGTGAAGGGTTTAATGCTAGAGGGAAGGCGACATTGCTGGCGAACTCGGAGATCTTGTCCTTGGTGAAGCCACCCGATTTTGTACAGATGCGGGTGTGGTATGGTTGGGAGTCCCAGCCGCTTCATGACCTCTGCTGAAATGAGGTTCTTTTGGCTGCCACTGTCAACAATGAATTGCATCAGCGAACCCTTCACCCACATTTGTGAGTGAAAAAGTCGCTCCCCCTCCTCTGGATCTTCGAGCTCATTCTTCTGGATCTTGGCAGTGGAAATAGTGGTGTTGGGTTCCCCGTTAATAATCTTCTTCCCTTTGCCATTCCCCTTGTCGGGTTATGACTCAAGGTTGGAACATGCAACTGATTTTGAAGCCTTCAACTTGGCCACCATCGACTACTTGGGCCGACACTCACTTGCGTTGTGTGTGGGGCTCTTATTGAGCTCACACCACTTACTTGTGTCCTTCTTCGACTTTGTGGTGTTGTTCTTTTCTTGTAGCTTCGATGAGTTGTCTTGGGTTGCCCCGTCTTGGCTTTAGTTCTACAATTTGAGGAAGCCTTTCCCTTACTTCAGATTCGCAGATCCAAAGCCTCGCTTCTTCTGTTTAAACTTCTGCTCAATTTTGACAGTGTATCGGTATGCCGTGCTGAGCGAGGAGATGTTCAGGAACTCCATCTCTTCCTAGATGTACCTGTGTAGGTAGTTGCGGTATTTGAGTACTAAATGTAGCTCAGAATCCTTGATACCCAACAGTGTACGAAGGGTATGAAAAATGTTTATGAACTCCGGCACATCTTGGTCCCTTCCCTGCTGCAGCGTGGTCCACTTTATGTATTTGTCCTTGTAGCTTTTGATAGGGTAGTATTGCTCCTTGATGGCATCCCAGAATGAATTCCAAGTGGGTGCGGCTGAAAATAGTGAGCCCGTACTTTCATCCTTCTGCTCGCAGTAGGTTTCCCACTAGTCCTTGACGTGGGGGGCTGCTTTGAAAAAAGCGAAAACAATATTTTCCCGACTCGAAAATTCATGAACAAAAAATACCCTTCTAGAAAATTTAACCATTTATCTAAGGCATATACCCCTATCTAACCCTCGAAGATGGGGATTTCAAAATTAACTTGTACCTTAAAGGGTGTGGCATTTCCAGAGTAACTGTTGGAAGCCGATGCATCGCCTCTGAGTAGCCATTGAAGGACCTGCGCAAAGCTGTCCATCATCACGTTCCTTTGTCGCTTGAGGGCTTCTTCGAGCAAGATTTGGATAGGATTTCCTGCCCCCTAATATTTCTTTTCATCCGACATGGGAGCCTGTTTGGATTTGCAAGGCTGGTCTTGCAAAGGTTTGGCCAATTCAAGCCCTAACTCCTTATATCCCGACCTCGTTGGGGACATGCAAAGAAAAACAAAGAAAAAGCATACTGTTCTGATACCACTGATTCAGATTAAAACAAGAACACAATAAATTACTGAGATAACCATAAACATAGAGATGTAGTGGAAATAATACTTCATTTCATTAATGTGAAATACTGAAATATGCTTACAAATAGAAATGGAAATAAACCAGCTAGGGCGATGGTAGCTTATCTCTAAGAAGAGATGTGGTGGCTACATGCCTCTGAACTATGTTACAATGAGACTCGAAGGCCTATTTATTGTTGAGAAACAATGGAAAACCCTAAACATCCAAAAACCTAACCCTAGAAGATGAAATGCCAAACTGTGGGCCCCGTATGGGTAAATTGGTACATTAACTTCTCGGGGTCGTAACTTTGGCATACGATCTCCGTTTGACGCATACAATAGCTCGTTAGAAAGGTCTATCCAAGCACTACAACTTTGGAAAGGGAAATATTGGTCCATAGACCCATGTTGCTCCTAGATATCCAAAAAAACGTTGTTTAGGGCCTCAAAACAGCTCCAGAAGTTCAAGACCCGAAAAACTGCTAAAAATAGTAAATTGTACTATAATTAAAGAAATTCAAAGACTGAAAGAGACATTTGTGGGGTCCAAGTGGGATAGGTGGGTGGCCACCGACATCCACCTGGTGTTGAAAGGTGTGCAAAAAGAAATGCTAAATTTAGGAAGTGCTAAAAATAGAACTACTAAAAATAGCACTTCTAAAAATAGCAATTTGGCCAATGAGCATTTTGGCCACCTTGGGTGAGAGGTGAAACTGCTAAAAATAGCATTTCTGGGTCCCTTCCTATTTATAGCAGTCCCTGGTCTATCTATAGGAGTAATTCGAATTTGATCTTACTAGTAATTGGAATTTATTAATTAATTCTCCATGAGTTAATTAGTTAAGAAAAAGAAAACTTGAAGTCTTTGTGAGAAATGAAGATTATTTCTCCACTAATTGGGGAATGTTGTCCTTGATTTGCTCCACTAATTGAGGAATTAGGATGAGTTCTATATTGAGAGGATCAGTTGACTTAGTTTAACTTAGTCAAGTTCAGTTAGATTAATTTAACAAGTTGTTAAATTAATGAGATACAGTTTGTTGATGCTTGCATGAATGTGACAACTATTATTTTCAGATAACTGAGTATTCTCTCGTGGATAACTGATGCATGGCAGTTCAGAAAAAGACCCAGTTGAGATCAGAGAAGGGACAATGTACTATTAGTTGGATGAATATTTTTCCTATAAAGGAAGCTAATCCATGATGAGGATTTATCTCCTTCAAGTTTGTGCAGTTAGATCAGAGGTTAGTGAGTGTGTGAAGAGGCGAATTCACACAAGTGGCAGCACTAGACCCCAAGGAAACTGCACAAGGGAATAGGAGGCTTGGAGGGCAGAGGAGAAGGTTTGTGAGAAGCCTTTGACTGTCTATGAGCAGCAGAGGGATTGTACTAAGAGCTGGATAGCTTCTGAGCTAAGGCTTTGTGTAATCCAGACTATATTTCCACTTGTATGATAATACAGAGATGGGGTTTTAGGCAAGTGCTTTCCCTAGGTAAATTCTTTAGTGTTATGTGTGTTTGATTCCTTCTTATTAGTTATATGTGTTCTTATTGATGTTGCTCATGGTTGATTAAGCTTCTGCTAAATTGTTTGTAGAAGTAGATCAAGTGTTTTGCTATAGTACATTGCATTACTAGGTTGATCTACAGGTGGGAAATTTCTACATGGTATCGGAGCTAGCTGATTTGTAGAAAAAGTTCTACATGGTATCAAAGCTTGTTGATTTGTAGGAAAAATTCTACAAAATTCTACACCTAGATCATTCCTCCCCCGTTAGGAAGCAATGGTCCCCATTGTGTTGAGTTCATCCATCTGCTCAACTTGGTCCCTGGTGAGTTGTTTCGCAATCTCTGATGTGTCCAGTAATGGTGGGAAGCATGGTCGAGGGCGGTACACATTGAACACTTGGTGCAGGCAAAGGAATGAGGGAATGTTGTACTCCAAAGCATTGTTTCCCACAACCTTGGTATTGGTGTAAGGACCATGTCAAAGTGTTTTGAGCTTCTGATGGGTTCTTGTAAGGAATTATTTATGCAGATGCAACCAGACATTGTTTCCCACTTGAAACTTGTGTGAGACCCCTATGGATGAGGAGAAGTTGTTCCTGTGTTCTTTCATGACCGTATCCCTCTGCTGTAGCTGCTGCTATATGGAGGAACCCTTCGCAAGGGTCATGGATGTGGCAACGATCTTCCCCTTACTTTGGGAGCGAACCAGATAGAAAATGAATTTCCTAGTCTGGGAGATGAGCTTGCTACCTTTCTTAGCAGTGATCAAAGAGGTGGCGGTAGGTGGGGCTACCTCAGGTATCCTATATAATGAGTTACACAAAGAAATAATAACAACATGAGGCCTCAAATCATACACAAGATGTCGCCTCCTCAAGTATGGCTAGCCTAATAATACATCACAAACATCCAGAGTTGCAACATCACACAATACCTCGTCTGTGAAGGGTTTGATGCTGTAGGGAAGCCGACACTGCTGACGAACTCAGAGATCTTGTCCTTGGTGAAGCCACCCGATGCTGTATGGTTGCAGGTGTGGTATGGTTGGGAGTCCCACCTACTTCACGACCTCTGCTGAAATGAGGTTCTTTTGTCTTCCACTCTCAACAATGAATTGTAGCGGTGAACCCTTAACCCACATTTGTGAGTGGAAAAGTCTCTCCCCCTCCTCTGGATCTTCGGGCTCATTCTTGTGGATCTTGGAGGTGGAAATAGTGATGCTGGGCTCCGCATCAATGATCTTATGCCCTTTGCCATTCCCCTTGTCGAGTTTTGACTCAGGGTCGGAACATGCATCTGATTCTGAAGCCTTCAACTTGGCCACCAGTGACTGCTTGGACCGAAACTCACTTGTGTTGTGAGTGGGGCTCTTATGGAACTTGCACCACTTTCCTGCGTCCTTTGAATTTGTGGTGTTGTTCTCTTCTTGTAGCTTTGACAGGTTGTCTTGGGTTGCCTCGTCTTGGCTTTTTTCTTGGCTCTGTGATTTGGGGAAGCCTTTCCCTTGCCTTGTATTTGTAGATCCAAAGTCTTGTTGTTTCTGTTTAAACTCCCGCTCGATTTTGACAACGTATCGGTACGCCATACCGAGCGAGGAGATGTCCAGGAACTCCATCTCTTCCTGGATGTACCTGTGTAGGCAGCCGCGGTACTTAAGTACCAAATGTAGCTAAGAATCCTTGATACCCAACTGTGTGCGAAGGGTATATTAATGTTGTGAACTCTGACACATCTTGGTCCCTTCCTTACTGCAACGTGGTCCACTTTATGTATTTGTCCTCGTAGCTTTTGATAGGGTAGTACTTCTCCTTGATGGCATCCCAACTGAATTCCAAGTGGGTAGGACTGAAAATAGTGAGCCCATACTTTCATCCTTCTGCTCGCAGTAGGTTTTCCACCATTCCTTGTTGTGGGGAGCTACTTTGAGAAGAGCGAAAACAATCTTTTCCCGACTCGAAAATTCATGAACAGAAAAATTTCCTTCTAGCAGATTTAACCATTTATCTACGACATTTGCATCTATCTGACCCTCGAAGATGGGGATTTCAAAATTAACTTGTACCTTAAAGGGTGTGGCATTTTCAGAGTTGTTGTTTGAAGCCGATGTGTCGCCTCTGGGTAGCCACTGAAGGATCTGCGCAACGCTGTCCATCATCACATTCCTTTGTCACTCGAGGGCTTCTTTGAGCAAGATTTTGATATGATCTCCTTCCCCCTCATCTTTCTTTTCATCTGCCATGGGAGGCCATCAGGATTTGTGAGGCTCGTCTTTCAAAGGTTTGACCAGTTCAAGCCCTAACTCCTTATATCCCGACCTCGTTGGGGACATGCAAAGAAAAACAGAGAAAAAACAGACTGCTCTGATACCACTGATCTGGATTTAAACAGGAATGCAACAAAATACAAATATAACCATATACACAAAGATGCAGCGGAAATAATACTTCACTTCATTAATGGAAAACACTGAAATATGCTTACAAACAGAGTTTAAAATAAACCAGCTAGGGTGATGGTAGCTTATCTCTGAGAAGAGATGTGGCGGCTACACGCCTCTGAACTGTGTTACAATGAGGCTCAAAGGCCTATTTATTGTTGAGAAACAATGGAAAACCCTTAACATTCCAAAACCTAACCCTAGAAGATGAAA
>APFE031695473.1:2272-13088 GCA_000404065.3 Pinus taeda | reverse complement strand
CATTCCAAAACCTAACCCTAGAAGATGAAACGCCAAACTGTGGGCCCCGTTTGGGTAAATTGGTACATCAACTTCCCGGGGTCGTAACTTTGGCATACGATCTCCGTTTGACACATACAATAGCTCGTTAGAAAGATCTATCCGAGAACTGCTACTTTGGGAAGGGAAACATCGGTCCGTGGACCCATGTTGCCCCTAGATTTCCCAGAAAACGTCGTTTAGGGCCTCAAAACAGCTTCAGAAGTTCAGGACCTGAAAAATTGCTAAAAATAGTAAACTATGCTAGAATTTAGGAAACTGAAGAGCTGAAAGAAGCAATGGTGGCGGTCCAAGTGGATTTGGCAGGTGGCCACCAATATCCACCTGGATCACTTAGAATGATCTTGTCCCATATTTCCTTTGCGCTTTTGAGCTGCATAACCTTGACGAATCCTGATTGAGATAGACTTCCTAATAGAGTATTGACCGCTTTTGCATTTGTTTCATACTGCTTCTTACCAGCTATGTATGTAGGAGTTGCTGATGGAAATATGTATCCTGTTTCCAAAATATTTCATACTTCTGTACCAAGATATTGAAGATAGGTAGTGATTCTTACCTTCCAATAGATGAAGTTTCTCCCATAAAAAATCGGTGGCCTGATAGATGCTTCCTTTTCGTAGTTGCTCATGGTGATAGATCTTCCTTCAAGCGATCAAGCTTTTCTTGAAGGACCTGCTCTGATACCAATTGTTGAAAATAATACTGAGAGGGGGGGTGAATCAGTATTATCAATCTCTTTTCAATTTATGCAGATGAAACTTTCTTATACCTTATAATTTAATATATTCTTCAGATGTGGATCATTAGAACTATTGCAAACAGGAACAACAAAAAATAGAGCAACAGTCACACCAGAGGACACAAGATATAAGGTGGAAACCCAATGTGGGTGAAAACCACCTGCTATAATATGTCTCTATCTTCTTTCAATTAGAAACTTCTTTTACAATGATTTTGTACTGGTGCAGTCTTATACCAGCACGCAGGCTTCAACCTGCAGAAGGCTACAACCTTCTCTTTTATTCCAAGGACCTTGTTTCATAAATTTTCAGACTGGATCCATGAATACCAATCAAACATCAAATAGATCTGAAATAACCCAACTTCCTTGTACAAATACTGAGTCAATAACTTCTCAATACACAACAACCATACACAAATTCAGAACCCTGAACTCAACAGTAATAAGTAAAGGCAGCTAAAAATATTTCAAGAAAAGTCTGCAACTTCACCAATAGAAACCTGTGGATATCCACACTTCTACTGTGTCGAGCCTGCGCACTTCTGCACCTGCTCTGTCTTATCTTCTGCACACCTCCACACCTGCTGCGTCTTCTGTTCTGTGCACCTCTGCACTGCTGTGTCTTATGTTCTGCGCACCTGCGCTGTCAACTGGACTGCGCACCTCTGCACCTGATCTGTCTTCTGGACTGCGCACCTCCGCAACTGCGCCATATCTCACATGCGGACCTCGCAGGTATAGACACTTTATCAGTCCTCAACTATATCCCAAACTGTCAGATTCACAGATCTAATCATGCGCCAAGGAGATCTCGTCTTATCAGTAGATTCGCCTTATAATGCTCAAGATTCTCCTTAATTTAGATCCAGCTATTATTCACCAATCGATCGCCAGAATTTCAGATCTTGCTCTTAAGATATTCAACACATGAGTGCCCAGCCAAATAATCTCCTTTCCTTTTTATACACAAACCCCTACACAAACTATGGACCAAAACCATAGAAAGCCAATAGAAGGGATCCAAACCAGGGTTCAAAAAATTTAGATGCAAAAACCACGGACCAAACCATAGGTTCAAAAGCGTTGGAATAAATACCATGGACCAGCCATAAGATTTCCCACGTGCATGCACTTTTCTCTGCATGAAAGTGTGTGAACTGGGGGTTCGCATCTTTTGAATGGTACAGTTGTGAACTTTTCCGCAACTTCCGAACGACGCATCTATGGAACCTGTTGATGACTGCATCTTTGAGATCAGGAACCTTCGTACCTACCATTTTCTGCCATTCTGAGAGCTTGAATTTGTGATCTACTACTTGAGTGAATTTCCATCAAGGACAACACTTATGTCATCGAGCCAAATCAGTGCCGTAATGCCAACAATAATGATGTCAAAATATATTGCTTGTTATGAGGAGAGGATGGGATTGAATGGGAGGAGTGATGATGAATCAAGAAAATGAGTTTGTAACTCTTCCTTTTACTAATGAAGTGTTCAAAGCTTTTTCCATATGATTGGGTTTTTCATTGATTCTTTCATATGTGTACTATGTACTTGATTCCATGCTATGTTTAATTAATAGATCATTATCATATGCTTTGATCGGTTTTTGTCTTCTGTCTATGTGCAGGTACTCTTCAAGAAAATTAAGTACAAAGAGGAGCGATAGAATTGGTCAAGGGAGATAAGGAGTAAGTGAAAGCTACAGGTAGGTTTCTTTACCTCTTATTTAATCTATTGGTCATAGAAAAAGTAGAGAATGCTTTGCACTGTTGTTCTAGACTTAGCTACTAGTCTAGGGGTTTAAGCATTTATTTGTAGACACTAAAACTTCTCAAAAAAAATTGAAAACTCCATTAGGGAGCGATCATCCATCTTAGTAGCTTACCAGCCTTTTAATACATTTCTACATACTGTACTTGTTGTCGTTGATTGAATTTTCAGTCTTCTTTCATTGAAAATTGAGCCGAAACTGTGTCAAAATTGCCTTCAAAATAGCTTACTGTCACCAGCGCATCCCAATAAAGGACACAATGTGCTGCAATGCACTTCATGCATAGATCCAGTGCACTTCAACACATTATCTCTCACTACTGCCTGCGCTAATCCCTTGAGGGTCAGTTTCCCATTTAGGAGTTGACTGTTTGAATGATTTGTTGAATGTCAATGATGTATTGTCTCTGAAAATAGGTTTTCATCTCCTTACCTAGCCCTACTTAGACTAGGATTGATAAATTTTTCTTATGTATTTACTTTGTCATTTTCAATCTATAGTCAAAAGTTAGTTTTTGGTCGATTGATCTTTAGCGAAAGAAAGTGTCGTAAAATTGTATTTTCCTTCGAAAATTAAATTATCGTCAAATATTCATTCATGAAAGATCGATTGATTGATGTATGCTTATGATTAGTATTTTCAGACCTTGAAAGTGTCATAATTCCTCATTTCTTTGAAAACGAAAGTGTCGTAAAGTCTTCCTTTCCTTAAAAAGGAATTGTCGCAAAATCGTCATTTTTATGAAAAGAGTTTATTGATCGATTGTGCATTAGTTTTCCTTTTTGTTCATTCGCATCAAGGTAAATCGAAAATAAATAAATGCATGTTGTATTGAAAAGGTTTGTGTGTGCTAATAGGAATAGTGTAGGGAATTTGCATTTAGATTGTGCTCTTTGCTCTTTGTCAAAGATCTGACTGCTCTATCCCTACTAGCTAAGGATTTTCATTGTTAAATTGAATGGAAAGAATGTTTATCATATTATTTGCATTTTAGGAATTGTAAACATACATCACATGGTGAACCTTGAAAGGAAAATTCTAAAGAAGATCAACTTAAAATCTATCTGAATTTACCTAATGGAGCCTTGTCACTTAACGAAAAACATTTAGAGGTATAGGCTAGAGACATGTTCCGGTGTCGTAAAAAAAAGTAGCTGTCGCTAACTTATCTGCAATACATCCGGAGTATGATACCTCATTCCACGTACGTGAGTATATCATAGCTCGTCCCCATACCTTCAGGTATATAGGGCGGTTTTACAGTACGTAAAGTATATGGGAATGCTCTCACTGTGCGGTTTTGCATTAGACAAAACTTATACGGATTGGGCCTCCACGTAGTTTCGGGTATATATGGAAGGAAAACACTAGGTTTCTATCCATCCTTAGGTAACCGAGTCAGTTGCCTTGTACACTGTGATACATCAAACACAACATTCGAGGAGATTGCCTGCCCGTACTTCTTGGTTCACTGCGGATTAAAATAAAATTAATTAACTGCGGATAACATCTTCCATGCTCACTCCTTAGTTGATCTTAGGTTGAAACATATGGTGACAAATCTGGAGTTCATCAATCAAGGAATTCCTTTTGATGGGAATCCTAGTCCTTTTCCTTCTTTTGGAAATATTGGTGCTCCATATATGGCTACATTGTCCCTTCCGGGATTTACCATTTGCTTTTCAGTATGGTTGTTTTCAACCTCCTTGGTTCAAAATGTCGTGATTTTTGCACAATCGAGTACACCTCCAACTGGACAAAATCAACCTCTAGTTAATCCTAAAGTTGACCCTTTGCCTTCTTCCTTAGTTGTTTCTTCCTCCCCTTCTTCCTCTTCACCCGGTGAAAGTATTGGTACTAGTAACCAGGTGGCTAAGAAGAAGAAGAAAGGGAAGAAGAAGAAGAAGAAGAAGAAGAAGAAGAAGAAGAAGAAGCAAATTCAGCAGAGGGAAAACCAAGCAACCATTGCTTTGAATGCAACATCTGATGACAAACCATCCATAAAGCCTTAAGAAGTTCGATATCCTTGCAAACTTTGTGCGAGAGACCATCTTCTTCAAAATTGTCCTGATATTCCTCAAATCTTAGAAGAATGGTGTTCTCATTCACATCATCCTGTGTCATCAAATTCAAGAGATCATGTTGGTGACACACCATAAACTAGTGGTAGTAAAGTTCATGGAAAGAAGAGAAAAGTTAAGTTTCCATGTAGGTTATGTGAAGGGAATCATCGCATTCACCTTTGTCCCTATCTGGATGAAGCAAAAAAGTGTTGTATAACTGTCCTGCTTCACTGCAACGACCTCCATTTGGCTACAAGAAACTCTCCCCAAATCCTTCACTAGTTGATGAATTGAGTGACCCAAATCAACCGTTGGTCAAAGCCACTCTCTCTGAAAGTGAATCCTATGAGTCTATACCTGACCCAAATCAATAGGTCAAGGTAACATTTGACCCAATTTCACCTTCAACTAATTGTACCTTTCCCGAAGAGAGTAAATATGATACCACTCAAGTTCTTTTTGTTTCTTTAGATTCTAATGAGCTTGGGGGCAATCCTCCTATTCCATCAAGACAGGAGGAAAATCCTCCCGCTCTCATAACTCAAGGGGTTAATTCTCCCGTTCTTACGGTACCCCCTCCAAGTAGTCTGGTCACTTCCTTTGATTGGAACCGACTGGCAAGATTCCATTTTCCTTCTTATATGCCTTTCCAGATCATAATACAAGTTTGTAATATGATTGTATGGGGAACTATTATAGATGAAAGTGCATATGTGAGTATCCTTTCCTCAACAACTTGGCAGGCACTTGGTTTGCCACCGCTTGTGCCAGTTACCTAGAATATGTTGGCTTTTAACAGAGGAACCAATTGACCATTAGGGATCCTCCCTTAGTTACCTATTACTTTGGGAGGAAAAATCATTTATCTGAACGTGATGGTAGTCCCAGGCCCATTAGATTACAATTTACTTCAAGGGCACGGCTATGTTTATGTCACAGGAGCTATTGTTTCAACACTCTTTCGAGTGAGTTGTTTCCCGCATGAAGGTAGAATTGTCATTGTTGACCAGCTTTCATTTCCTGGTCCAAATATGGCTTCCAGTAAACCATCTTCCCTAATTGGTCCTTTTGTACCAATGGTATCATCCCCACCATGGGTTAATGATGTGGCAACCTGTTCCATACCTACATCAACTAACGATCAATTCAGTGATGTTGTACATCATGTACTAGGGGCATTGGAACCAGATCTCTCTTTCATGACCTCTTATGAGTTGTGATCGAGGAATATGAGGATGGTTCTTTAACTGTGTCAACCTTGGTAAAAAATGAAACAGTTCCTATGAGGATACTTCCTGGGCTTGTGTCAGCCTTGTTAAAAAATTAAACCAAGGATATGAAGATAGTTCTTTTACTGTGTCAAAATCATTAAAAAATTGAAACCAAGGAATATGAGGAGAGTTCCTTGTCTTGTGTCAACCTCATTGAAAAATGAAACCAAGGTATGAGCATGGTTCCTTGTCTTGTGTCAAGCTCATTAAAAAATGACACAAGGAATCTGAGCAGAGTTCCTTATCTTGTGTCAAGCTCATTAAAAAATGAAACAAGGTCCCAAGTTCCAAGTCGAGTCTTTGATCAGATCTCGTAAAATCCTAGTCGAGTCTTTCACTTGATCTCGTAAAAGAACCTTCATTCTATCCATTTGATAGCCACGAGTAGTTTACTTAGGTGAATGTAATGAATCTTAGGGGGCATGCACCTAATGGTAAAGATAAGTTTCCCTATAGGTTATGTGAAGGGAATCACTCCATTCACCTTTGTCCCTATCTAGACGAAGCCAAAAAGGTGTTGGATAACTGTCTTGCTTCACTGCAGTGACTTCCATCTGGTTACAGGAGACTTTCCATTTCATCATGCTGGGAGCATGTAAACCAATTTCAAGCATTGTTTTTCATTTCAAGCTTGTATAAACATGAAACTGAATACAAACATAGTTCCCAATGGTTTAAGCTTGTGTAAAAATGAACCCATTTCCATTTTAACCCTTGTGATTTCCATTCTATCGGATGAGCCTTGGTTTTTTTCATCCCATCGCCACCATCCCTTTGGCCAATCATATGCTTTCACTTAGTTGTTTTACCCTTTTTGAGGAACAATTGCAATGAGTGGTCTTATTAGCCAGCCTCTTCACATATATCAACATGTTTTGAGAAGTTCCAACATCACTGGAACTAGTTTCTATCCTAGAAATCACTCGTTCCTCAAAATGGAGTCCTCTTTAAGCTCTTTTCAGACTCTCTAAACATGAAAAGATTGCTGAGCGCTTGTCCTTTCCAGCTTGTTAACATATTGGAAATGATATCTCTCTTGTATTATTTTACTCTTTTTCAGACTTGAGAGGTTAATTTACGAAAAAGAACTTGTGGAGTTTTCTTTTTGCACCTTTTCAAACTCTTTAAACATGAAAAGGATCGAGTTATCTTTGTCGTTAAACTTGTTAAAGACATCAAATAGTGACAAACTTGTCCATCTAGACAAGACCGAGTTTCACCTTCACTAGACTCGTTAAAGCATCAAATAGCGATGGATTCATCCAAAGGGTGAAATTATAAAACAAGCATATGTTATCCTCCTCAAGCTTGATAAAAATAAAGAGGGACTGGTCAGCAATGACTGGGGAAAACTAGAAAAAGGGGAAAACACTTTATGGTAGAAAGTTTCTCTTTAACATGACAATTTCACCTCATCACCGTGACTATGTGGGTTGGATCATTCAGCTTGATGGTTATCACACTGTTGGTCTATCATACCATCCATTACTTTGTTGTGGGTTAATGCTACCAATTCATTTTAGTGTCGCTGACATGTTCAAGAGAAGTCATTCAGTTCAAACTTCATCCTTTGCAATATTGTAAACCTTCATTTTCATGACTGCCATTCTTGAACCTTCTGTCACCAGTCGATTTTTCATCTCCAAAATCATTTACCTCGTTTCGTGTTGTTGATGTGGGATACATCAAGGCCCTCCTATGACGAGTCGCTTCTTGTCGACATAAACACATCATCCAAGAAGTTGACTTAGAAACACCCCTTCAGTACCTTGAGGCATGCATACATCAATGGCAGGTTTCTTGCTTCTGGCGATAGGTTGACATCACTCGCCTTCGACCAAAAAAATTTGTATGGTGTTCGAAATCAAATCATTTATTCACACCATGTGAAATGTATTGTAGTACCTTGAGGGTCATCATCATTATCGATGGTTCCTCTCGCATCTGTTAATGGCTTACATCATTGGCTGGTAATCAGACAATGTCTTCCCATGTTCGAATTCAGATCATCTATTCACATGGTTAGATTTGTACTTGAGCGTAAGATTGAACGAGATTGAAGACCTCGGATCTAGTTTCATTTATCTGGGCTATGATATTTTCAAGAGTACTAAATCAAATGTACAATGACCTTACATTCATGGCCATCCATTCATGGGTTTATATCTGCAGACGACTATATTTGTACATGTATTGAAAGTTTATAAGCTGAGCATGGGTATGCCTTCCCTCAGCGAGTTCATGAGAAAAAATCAAATTATCATGATATATGGGATTGAATGGGAGGAGTGATGCTGAATCAAGAAAATTGGGTTGTAACTCTTCCTTTTACTAATAAAGTGTTTAAATATTTTTCCATATGCTTGTGTTATTCATTGATGCTTTCATATGTGTACTATGTACTTGATTCCATGCTATGTTTAGTTAATAGATCATTCTCATATGCTTTGATCAATTTTTGTCTTCTGTCTGTGTGTAGGTACTCTTCAAGTGAATTAAGTATGAAGAGGAGCGACAGAATTGGTCAAGGGAGATAAGGAGTAAGCGAAAGCTACAGGTAGGCTTCTTTACCTCTTATTTAATATATTGGTCATAGAAAAAGTAGAGAATGCTTTTCACTATTGTTCTAGAATTAGCTACTAGTCTAGGGGTTTAAGTGTTTATCTGTAGACACTAAAACTTCCCAAAACACCACCTGAGTTAGATATTTATTCCACCCTATGCCTCTAGGCTTATGTGCGGGGTGGGACTGCCAGTGCACTAACCATCTGCACCACCACCCAACATCACTCGTAAGGGTTAATCATTAGGGGGATTTTGAGTTCTAAAATGGGCTTCCTAAGGAAATTATAAAATAATAGTGGAAATAATAACATAATATTAGATTACATCATCAAATTTTAAAGGGAAAAAAGAAAAAAACTGTTTTTTCAACTCATATTTTCAACATATCTCCCTATGGGTTTACTCAAATTTCAAGAAGAAACACTTGTTCGATGAAAAATTTGATTCCTCATCCAAGTATTACCCATGTTGCATACTTTCGATGGACCCTGCTACATGAAAAACATGATTGTAATAATGTTTTTTCATGTATTACTCATTTTTCATGTAGCAGGGTCCATCAAAAGTATGCAACATGGGTAATCCTTGGATGAGGAATTAATTTGGCATCCAATTAGTACTCCCGCTTGAAATTTGAGTAAAACATTAGGGAGATGAGTTGAAAATATGAGTTGAAAATGTAGTTTTATTATTTTATTATTTTTTAATCTTTTTACTTTTTTACTCCAAACATAGTGAATCATCACCCTTGGTTGACATCATCATCTTGAATCCTATTGGTACTTATAAATTTTATTTTGGTTTTACATTTTTCTTAGGAGGCCCATTTTAGACCTCAAAATTCCCCTAATGACTGCCACATCATCTCAATTCCGACCCAACCGGTCCTTCACATTTACATGTCTTAAAGTTTCTCCAGGAAACTACTCGTGGGCTGATTTGTGTTGTGGGGGTCGTGTTGCACCAATCAACATTCCGTTGGGCTTACATGCCACCTCAACTCAACCTCCAAGCTTGCGTGTGTTAGTGGGACCACCTGATCTATTTTCCATTAGTTCTCAGCTCTGGTTCACTGCCACCACAGCCCAACGCCTTGTCATCCCGTTTCACCTTAGCATGTGTTGTGCCTTAACTATCCTGGCAATTTACTCTGGGATGATCTGCCTAGTGGGTCCACCTATCAGCTAATGGAAAGATTGCTCGATTCTTATGTCCACCTATGTCATCTCACCGATTCCTTCACGTGCCTTGCTTCATTCCTTATAGGAGTAAACTATGTTGGAAATAATACTGAGAGGGGGGATGAATTAATATTATCAAATCTATAACCTTTTCATTTCCATAGTCATATTTATATACGCTACTTCATTGAAGGTAACTCGCATGTACATGTCACTGTATTTAAGGAAACCAACGTATATCCAACGAACTTATGATTCAATTAATTCATCATATGTTGATCTTTAATCAGTGCATGAGTAATTCATTAACCATATAAATAGTAACCATGTGTAGTAATAACAAAACAAACATCACACATAAGAACACACATGAACTCCAAGATTTAAGGTGGAAACCCAATGCAGGACAAAAACCACCTACTACTGTCTTCTTTTAATATAAGAAAAACCTGTTTACAATCTTGTACTGGTGCAGACTCATACCAGTATGCAGGCACCCACCTGCAGAAGGCTACAACCTTCTCTCATTCTCCATATTCTACTGGAAGGGAGTTACAAACCCCTAGCTATTGTACTAGCCGATCAGTTTACTAGTATGTAGGCACCAACCTACATAAGGCTTCAACCTTCACTCGTTTTCCAACTGCTACTGGAAGGGAGCTCCAAACCCCTGGCTCTTGTATTGGCTGATATGTTTACCAGTATGTAGGCGTCGACCTACAGAAGGCTACGACCTTCTCTCTTCCTCCACGGACCACGTTCCATAAATTTTCAGACTGGATACTCTTGGAACACATCACCACTATCTGAAGGCCACGTTTCATAAAATTTTCATACTGGACCCATCAACAACATTGAAGCTCAGAATCAATCACCACTACAATACAACCATCAAATACATCTGCATCCACTAATCACTGAAACTCAATAATCAATCTTTGAATCAACCACAATTGAATCAATCACTAAAAACCCATCATCACTGAAGCAAATCACAATCAATCAATTTGAACATTCAGAACACTGTCACCAAAATACAGTCACCAGAACATAGATCAAAACCCAAAACTATGCAACAACAACTATGTTAAAAATAATACTGAGAGGGGGGGTGAATCAGTATTATCTAATTCTTTTACCAAATCTTCCTTATTTATACTTTGAATTATTTTTGCAT
>APFE031695462.1:41546-53575 GCA_000404065.3 Pinus taeda | reverse complement strand
ATTATATATATAGAGATATATATACACACGCTTAAAAAAATATATGCTTAAATTATTTCAATCTTATAGAAACATTTAACGCATCTTTTTTGCAATCCATATATCACTTCTATGATTCAAAATTCGACTTCTTAAAATACATGGAGACTCGGTCGTTATTTTTTCTCTACTTCAAATTATTAAATATTCTTCAATTTTCTATATTTCAAATATAGAAAAAATATGTTTTAATTTTTTTCAAATAAGAGTGTCACCGAACATTAATCGTTTCTTTCTTTTTTTTCTTATTCATTTTTAATTTTTTCAGCAAAATTTTTGATGTATATTTTTTATTATTAATATGTGAGATATTTGTAAATAATTATTATTTATTTTTAAAATAATTTAAGAGTATTTTTATTATTAATAATATCAAATTGATTATCACATATTTATGAGAAATTTTTTTTTTCTATTTCAACATTATGAAATTTTAAATCTAATAATTTATTATATTTTTTTTTTTTTTGGAACATTTAGGTTAATTTTATTAATTTATGCAATATCAATTCACATTATTATTCATTCTTTTTTCCTTAGCCAAAAAATCTCTTGAGAATGAGAGTGAAGGAGGCAAAGGAGGCAATAAGGAGAGTTAAGGGTAGGGAATCTCAACAACCATGTCATTTCATTTTCCTCATCCTTAGCCATCTACTTTATTTTATTTATTTTCTTTTTCGTTAAATTATTTGTATTCATCTCATATTTGCCTCTTTTAGCGCTTATATTTTTTTTATTCTATAATTTTTTTTATGCTTTGTTAGTTGGAAATTTGTATTGTGGGTAAGGAGTCTTAAACCCATTCATTGGTTCAGATCCATTTATGATCTAACATCCCCATTGAGAGGACTTTTGGGCTCCAAAATCTTGAAGGAGATCATTCTTGATAAAAATAATTCTTTCTAATTCTCTAGAATGTGGCTTTGATACTAGCTTTTATCTACAAATCTAGCGTTTTCTTTGGCTTTGGCTCATGGATTTGGCTATTGGCTTTGTTTGTTGGCTCACTTGTTCCCATAATGAAAAATCATATTCACTAACTCTCAGCTCTAAGAAATCTTCAAATTCTATCTCTAGACTCGACATCCATTCCCATATCCCTCTCACTCTAATAGTTCATATTGGCAACCAATGAAGCCAAGTTGAATATTGTTCTATGTTTAATGTGACCCTAGCAAGCTATGACATAATGTATCATCCCCTCTAAAATATGTGTCACATGCCTTCTCTTACTAGGACCAATTGCTTCCCAACATGGAAACAAGTTTGTCTCGTCAACACATGCTTGTAAGCACATCATGGAGTCTCAAGAACTCCCTTCAACATCATTGACCTCCATGCATTAGTATTTAACACATCTTCAAGAAGGAAAACTTATTTTGTAATGTTCTAGGTGAAAAATGGAATGGAGCTATCTTAGTGTGGGCATCCACCCACTGTCCTCTCTAATGGTGATGTATATCTCCTGTGTTACTACCTATCTCCAGACAACTTCTTCTCCTTGATTCAGAGATGCAAGAAACTCTACATCTCTATTAGGCTTCACTTTCCACACTCTCCTCTTGGATATGATATTTATAAGGTGAGGCTTTCAATGAATTCATCGACACTTTTCTTCCTAATGTCTAGTCAATTTGCATTAGTGGAAATTTTTGGATTCATGATTATACTAAGAGGGCGGGGAGAGATGAGATGTGGGTGAGGTGAATCAGTATAAGAAAATTTATTTCTTTTTTAAAAATTCATGATTCATAACCAAACAATATCACATATGGAACACACGATATAAATGAAAATTTATTTATAACTAATATTTTTAGATACCAACCTATTGATACAATATTTATAGGCACTAACCTACTATTACAAACTTTGTAGGAAATAAGCTAAAATAGACACCAATCCAACCTACTGCGATATTTTTAGGCACCAATATATATGTGACACCAATCCTCTCTACTGCAATATTTGTAGGTGCAACCTATAGGAGGCACCATTCCCATTTGCTACAAGAATTGTAGGAACCAACCTATAGGAGACAACAATCCCCTTTACTGCAATATTTGTAGGCGCTAATCTATAAGAGACATCAATCCCCTCTACTACTTATGCCTTCGCTAGGTCTACATATTTCTCTTGTATTCACCAGGCGTAGTTGTTGCTTCTTCCTTCACCATGTCTACTTCTCCTAGAACTTTTTTTTGGCCTTTTCCCAAGAATAAACTTGCATAACATGCCAACTATCTAATTTTGCAAATATGACTCTAAAATTTGTACATGAGGAACTTTTGTATGTCTCCTTAAATCTCTAAAATTTTCAAAGTATGAAAAGTCCTAGAAAGTAAGTTATAGAAGAAATGCTAGATTGACCTATTTGAAGTTGATTTCATGACTATTCAATAACCTTAAATTCCACAAAGCATATCATTGAAATTATAGAACGAAGGCCTTAAATTATACCACAGGAACATGTATATCTATCCTTTGTCTCCTCTATATTTCATAGTTTGAAACATCTCAAAAAATAAGTAATAGTGAAAATTCCAAGCTAGCCTTTTTGAGACATATTTCAGGAGCATTCAAGAATAGTAACTTCCTCAAAAAATATATCCAAAATTATAGCCAATCGAGGTCTAAAATTTATAACAAAAGTATAAGATGATATCCACTCAATCTCCTCTAAGTTTCATGGAATGAAACATACTAAAATAAAATTTACAAGAAAAAGGTGAGAAGATGACATATTTGAAGTAGATTTCATTAACATTTTGGAAGCCTAAGTTTCTCAAAAAATATTTTTTAAATTATAGTCAACCAAAGTGTGAAATTTATACCACAACTACAAAAATATATTTCCTTTGTCTCCTCCAAGTTTCACAGTCTAAAACATCCTAAAAGAAATTTTATGGGGAAAATTCCAAGTTGTCTTGTTCACTCCATAAATAAAATTTTTACTCCACCTTTAATACCACAAGAGTATTATCCAAAAAAAATTGTGCACCCTAGCTCTCTTCTTTCTTGGATAGTCTTCAAATGCACTCACATATCCTTTATTTATAGTTTTATTATGTTAATTTATGGGGTAGACTTGTAAGACTAACTTGTCCAACCTATACTTTATGGTTGCGTTCAACTAATAGAATCTTTCATATCTCCTCATTCCTATGCATTTTGAGGGAGTCAAATATACCATAAGAAAGGTCTCAGAATAATATTATGAATTAAATATCATATGCTCCCATTTTAGTTATGTATTTAGAGTAAAACTTCCTTCAAATATAGGGTATCCAAATTGAACATTAATAAAAAATTGAGTAACCAAATAATATTTCCAACAATATTCATATTTCAATACGCATCTTGGACACTTGTAGTCTTCCCCTATCTTTGACATCAATGATAGCGATATTTCAAAAATACCCCCTAATTTTTTATATTCTCAATCTCCCTCTAACTTTGACAACAATGATAAAACAATCTTCAACAATCCCCCCTTTGTCATTTATGGTGACCCAAGAAATTTGTGCATTACTATTGTATGCCTTCCCCCATCTACAAATTCTCCACCTATCTGCAATCTCTCCCACTTTGACATCAATGTAAAAGGGCTACTCTCCCAAATCCTATGCTTTCCTTTACTAATTATTGGAAGAAATATCATTCCTATCTTATGTTTGATATATTCAAATGCTTCTCTAGGAAGATGTTTGGTAAATATGTTTGAAACCTATTCCTTGCTAACAATGTATTCCAACTTAAATTTTATTTTAGCTACATGTTATCTTAAGAAGTGATACATGATGTGAATGTGTTTTATCATTAAATGCATTATAGGGTTATTTGAAATGTTTATTGAACTTGTATTATCGTAGATGATTGATATTAGATTATCTTATTCCACCACGATAGGTTTTAGCGTTTGTTTCATCTAGAGAACTTGAGTACAACATTTTTCTCCTGCAACGTATCTAGCTTCTTCTATGTAAAGGAAGATTGAGGTTTGTTTCTTTCTCAACCATGACATTAAATAATTTCCTAGAAATACTTCTCTTTCACTTTTACTTTTCTTAGCATGTACAATTCCTACCCAATTGGAATATATATATATATATATGTGTGTGTGTGTGTGTGTGTGTGTGTTTTTAAAGTACGTATTTTCTTCTTCAATACCATAAGACAAAGTCCAAAGTACCCTTCAAATATTTGAATATTCTCTTTACCTGCTTGCACATTGGTCTCCTTTGATATAGATTAAAATCTTGCAACCAATCCTATTGCTTGTATCATATCTATTCATAATGTTGTCAAATATAGTAAATTAACAATCAATGAGCTATACATTGTTTGGTTTGCATTAGGGGATTCATTCTTTGATCAACTTTCATCATGTGACCACAGGTGTGCTAACATGTACATAATATTCCATCCCAAAAGTCTTCAATTTTTCCTTAATGTATTTATTTTTATATATGAATATGACTTTACTATATTGAACTTGTAGACCTATAAGGAATGACAATTCTCCCAGAATTAATGTTTCAAATTATTTCGGCATTTCTTCTACAAACCTTTTGCTCGTTCTGTCAACATCACTTCTAGAAATAATATTATCTACATATACCACAATAATTAACATATTTTAATTATGTTTTTTTATATAAAGGTTGTTTTATGTTTCTCCTCTTTTTAATCCCTTATCGTGTATATAATTTTCAAGTTTTGAGTGCCAAGTTAGGTTGGTCTTGGTTTAGACCATACAATGTTTTTTTTTTCAAATTTTTCACATAATTTCAATTTTTTATAGCTAAATCCTTCTAATTGTTCAACATATACCTCTTCTTCCAATTTTCCATTAATAAAATATGACTTAACATACATATGATAGAATTTGAATTTTTTGAAGCATACAATTCCCAAGAACATATTGATCGCTTCTAATATTGTAAATGGAACAAAGTTATTTTTTAAGTCAACACCGCCAACTTGAGCATATCCTCAGACATACTAATATGTCTATATGTCTAACTACTTTTCCATCCTCATTGAACATGTTCCTAAAGACCCATTTAGTTCCAATCACATTCTTGTCTTTTGGTCTAAGCACAAGTTCCCATGTCTCATTTTTCTCAGTCTGATTCAACATTGATTCCATATCACTAACTTAATTCTTATCTTCACTAGCTTAACAAAAGTTCTTAGGTTCTATTTGGGGAAACAAAGAAAATTTGGCATGCTTTGGTGTAGTTGTTAATTTCCTTCTAGTCTGGATTCTCAAATTTTGGAAGATCTGATTTTTGGATGATTCTTCTATAAATACTTGGATTGAGTCTTTGGATGTTGATGATTTATTTCCTCCTCTTTTTCTCATTCATTCTATTCTTCTCCTTCCTCTTTTTCTTCCTTTTCTTTCTCTCTGTTGAATGTCTCCTCTAGAACTCCATTTTCTTATGATTTTTCTTTCTGAGCTGATTCTTCATATACTCTTACATCAATGCTTTATACTACCTTGTGCAATATTCTACCATAACATTTGTGGCCCTTGCTTCTAGATGAATAACTGAGAAATATTCCTTTATCTAATATGGAATCAAAATTCCATAATTTGTTTTCATTTATCTCTATGTAGCAATTGACTTCAAATATTTTCAAGTATTTTACTATAGTTCGTCTACCTTTCCATAATTCATAAGGAATATTACTAGTTTTCACTCTAATTTGAGCTTAAATATTTAAATCGCTGTATTAATTGATTCTCCCCAAAAGGTCTAGTACATTTTCTTCATTAAGCATTATTCTTTGCCACTGAAATTTTTTTTTGAAATTATAGTCAACCAAAGTGTGAAATTTCTACCACAACTACAAAATCATTTTCCCCTGATCTCCTCCAAGTTTCACAATCTAAAACATCCTAAAAGAAAATTTATGGTGAAAATTCCAAGTTGTCTTGTTCACCCCATAAATCACACTTTTACTCCACCTTCAATACCGCAAGAGTATTATCCATTTCTTTTGTGCACCTCAGTTCTCTTCTTTCTTGGATGGTCTTCAAATGCACTCACATATTCTTTATTTATAGTGTTACTATGTTAACTTAATGGGTATACTTGTAAGACTAACTAGGCCAACCTATACTTTATGGTTGCATTGACTTGATAGAATATTTCATATCTCCTCATTCCTATGGATTTTGAGGGAGCAAAATCTACCATAAGAAAGGTCTTTGAATAATATTCTGAATTATATATCATATACTCCCATTTTAGCTATGTATTTAGAGTAAAAATTTGTTCCAATAGAAGGCATCCAAATTGAACATTAAGAAAAAATTGGGTAACCAAATAATATTTCCAACAATCTTTATATTGCAATACCCATCTTGGACACTTGTAGTCTTCCCCTATCTTCGACATCAATGACAATGATATTTCAAAAATACACCCTAATTTTGATATTCTCGATCTCCCCCTAACTTTAATAGAAATGCCAAAATAATATTCAACAATTCCCCCCTTTGTCATTTATGGCAACCCAAGAAATTCCTGCACTACTATTGTATGCCTTCCCCCATCTACAAATTCTCCACCTAACTGCAATCTCTCGCACTTTGACATCAATGTAAAAGGGCTACTCTCCCTAAGCATATGCTTTCCTTTACTAATGATTTGGAAGAGATATCATTCCTATCTTATGTTTGATATATTCAAAATTTTCTCTAGGAAGATGTTTGGTAAATATGTTTGAAACCTATTACTTGCTAACAATGTATTCCAACTTAACTTTTATTTTATCTACATGTTCTCTTGAGAAGTGATACATGATGTGAATGTGTTTTATCATTAAATGAATTATAGGGTTCTTTGAAATCTTTATTGAACTTGTATTATCATAGATGATTGATATTATATGATCTTATTCCACCATGATAGGTTTTAGAGTTTGTTTCATCTAGAGGACTTGAGTACAACATTTTTCTCCTGCAATGTATTTAGCTTCTTCTATGTAAAGAAAGATTAAGTTTTGTTTCTTGCTCAATCGTGACATTAAATGATTTCCTAGAAATAATGCTCTTTCACTTGAACTTTTCTTTTCATGTACAATTCCTACCCAATTGGAATATATATGTGTTTTTAAAGTACATTTTCTTCTTCTTGAATACCATAAGCCAAAGTCCAAAGTACCCTTCAAATATTTGAATATTCTCTTTACCTGCTCAATGCACATTGGTCTCCTTTATTGTAGATTAATATCTTGCAACCATTCCTATTGCCTGTATCATATCTATTCATAATGTTTTCAAATCTATTAAATTAACAATCATTGACCTATACATAGTTTGGTTTGCATCAGGGGATTCATTATTTGCTCAACTTTCATCATGTGACCACGGGTGTGCTAACATGTACATAATTTTCCATCCAAAATTTTTTCAACTTTTCCTTAATGTATATATTTTGAGATATGAATATGAATTTACTATATTTAACTTGTAGACCTAGAAGGAATGACAATTCTCCCAGCATTAATGTTTCAAACTATTTCGACATTTCTTCTACTCGCCTTTTGCTCGTTTTGTCAACATCACTTCTAGAAATAATATTATCTACATATACCACAATCATTAACATAATTTCATTATATTTTTTATAAAAGGTTGTTTTATGTTTCTCCTCTTTTGAATCCCTTATCTTGTCTATACTTTTCAATTTTTGAGTGCCAAGTTAGGTTGGTTTTGGTTTAGACCATACATTGTTTTTTTTTAATTTTCACACGTATTTTGAAATTTTTATAGCTAAATCCTTCTAATTGTTGAACATATACCTCTTATTCTAATTTTCCATTAATAAAATATGACTTAACATCCAAATGATAGACTTTGAATTTTTTAAAGCATACAATTCCCAAGAACATCTTGATCACTTATAGTCTTGTAAATGGAACAAAGTTATTTTTTAAGTAAACACCCCCAACTAGAGCATATCCTCAAACATACCAATATATCTATAGGTCTAACTAATTTTCCATCCTCATTAAACATGTTCCTAAAGACCCATTTAGTTCCTGCAATCACATTCTTGTCTTTTGGTCTAGGCACAAGTTCCCATGTATCATTTTTCTCAGCCTGATTCAACATTGATTCCATATCAGTATATTAATTCTTATCTTCACTTGCTTAAGGAAAGTTCTTAGGTTCTATTTGGGGAAACAAAGAAAAGTTGACATGCTTTAGTGCACTTGTTAATTTCCTTCTAGCTTGGATTCCTCAAATTTTAAAAGATCTAATTTTTGCATGATTCTTCTATAAATATTTTGATGTAGTCTTTGGATGTTGATGCTTTATTTCCTCCTCCTCATTTTCTCATTCATTCTATTCTTCTTCTTCCTTGTCTTCTTATTTTTCTTTCTCTATGTCAAATGTCTCCTCTAGAACTCCATTTTCCTATGCCTTTTCTTTCTGAGATGATGCTTCATCTACTCTTACATCAATGCTTTATACTACCTTGTACAATATTCTACCATAACATTTGTGGCCGTTTATTTTAGATGAATAACTGAGAAATATTCCTTCGTCTATCCTGGAATCAAAATTCCATAATTTGTCTTCATTTATCTCTATGTAGCACTTGATTTTAAATATTTTCAAGTATTTTACTATAGTTGGTCCTCCTTTCCATAATACATAAGGAATATTACTAGTTTTCACTCTAATTTGAGCTTAAATACTTAAATTTTTGTATCAATTGATTCTCCCCAAAAGGTGGTATGAAAATTGCAAGTCAAATTTTATATGTGCTTTGGGTAATGGATCAAGTTACTAAACACATAAACAAGTGATTATTAAACACAATTAATAGCCAAACACAGACAATAAACCATTTCAAAAACACATAATAATAAAACATGATAAAGGAATTCACCCCTCTCATGGACTACATCTCCTAGTACAACTTCCAATGTAGGGCCTCATTCCTTATTCTCAAAAATATGTTTTTATATGAATTTTCATTACTTAGAATGAAAAATAAAGTCTCCAATGGATCCATAACTATCAAAAATCCATTTCTGGGTTCTTTCTACACCTCATTTGGCTAAAAATTGAGAAATTTATGCATGTTACAAGTTTTTCCCAAATTCCATAGCTAATCATCTTCCAATTCAACCCAAACTTGGTTCGAGCACCCCAAACCCAGAATCGTAGTGCAAATCTGGCCTACAATCTAGCTCGACAGGAAACATTATTGGATAATTAAACTATCAATTAATGCCCATTTTTCCAAAAATCGTTATCATATGGGGGCACGTGCACAAGGGCTGGGGCTAACCTCCCTCCCTTGTTGATCGACCCCAATGAACTACAACATGGTCATATAACTACCCATAAAACCATTTTTAGCACCTAAAATTCCACACTAAGGGCATAAATCCCACACTCCCTTTCTGATGGTGGTGTGGTCACATAGCAGGTCATGTGGCCTGAGGTTGGACCCCTTGGCATATGTCGGGTCATGTGACCCCGGGGATGGCCCCTTTACCATTTTCCATCATCGATTCTCAGGTTCGGTGCTTGTGTCATGGGTTGTGACCATGGGGCTAGGGCTAAGCCCTAGCCCATGGTCTCGCCCCTTGATCCTCGTTGACACAATGACTAGGGCTAGGACTTAGCCCTAGTCATGCCCCTAAAGGCACCAATATTTAAACTTTAAATAAAATTCAAAACATATGAATTTTAACTGGCATGGCAGTGGTGTAGTGGTTTGGGCATGTGGTTTCTTGATGCTAGGTTGTAGGTTTAACTCCTATGGGCTGCTTGGCCCAGTCCATAACAAAATTTCAATGCCCTGTCCCGGGGCCATGTGCCATCCAACCATTGACCCACATGGCCCTCCTTTTTTGACCCAGATAAAAAAACCTCTAACCAATAGAATTGTGCCATTCACAAGCCAATCAAGAAAAGGCACTTGTCAATATACCATTGGCCAAATTTTACATAGTCAACTACCCAGTCACCTACCTAGTCAGTGTACAAACTGCTAACTGGGCATACCTGCAATGCAACTTTTAAAATTTTAGTTGTTTGGAAATTTGATCAAAACATGATATTAGGAGCATACAATATCGGTTTTGAGTGGAACGAGTTGCATTGGATTTAAGTCACCGAGATATACACACTAGTATATGTTTCGATCATTTTTTAGCACTTGAATTTTGAGCACTAAAATGATCCCTTGGATCACTCCTCCCATTGGAAGCTTTTGGACCTCCAAAAGGATACTTTCAGTCAACAAATAGATGAGGATACAGTTCCCTCACCCTTCCAATCTCAATCCATTTGTATTTTCTTGGATTTGTACCTTTGAGACCAACATAAAGGTAATTCACATTCCCTCGTTTTGAAGTTCTTTTCTTTCTGTCAAGGATAATATCATGTTGCAATTCTTCAAGAAATTCTGGCAAAAAAGATTCTATTGAAGTAATCTAAACATTATCTCCTTGATCATCAATCAAAGGAGGCTCATATAATCTCAAATTCTCAACATTAACTAGTGAATACATTTCTATATAAGGAGGCAAATCCAAATGGAAGGCATTGTTACCAATATTTTCTAGAACCTTAAAAGGTCCATACCTTATTGATTTCAGTTGTTTACCTTCGCCTTTAAGCCTCTCTTTGCTAATGTAAAGCCAAACTTCATCTCCAACTTGGAAACTATGGTCAACATCATGCTTGTCATGCCTTGTCTTGTACTTGGCTTGGCTCTTTTTCATCTTTTCTAGAACCATTTGATGCACCAATTGAACTTTCTCAATGAACTGCTTGGCCTTATAAATGTCACTATGAGCATCAATATCAACATCCTTCCCAGAGGTAAAATCTAAATGAGATTTTGGTAAGTAGCTAAAGCATGCCTCAAATGGAGATGTTTGAGTCGATGAATGCTTTGCTCGATTATAAGCATACTGAATGTAGTGTAAGTTTTCATCCCAAATCTTAGGATGTTTTCTGCAAAAACCACGAAGAAGATGTAGTAACATTATGTTCACAACTTCTGTCTGACCATCAGTTTATGGATGGAATGTTGTGCTCTTTTTCAACTTGATGTCCATGAGTGGCCATAATCTTGACCAAAACTTCTCGACAAATCGAGAATCTTGATCAGAGATAATGGATTTGGGAAACCCAAAATGTACCCATACATGTTGAAAGAACATTTGTGCAGTCTGTTGAGCTATAATTTTCTTCTTACAAGGCATCAAAATACACATCTCATTGAAACGATCCACCAAAAAATAAAGATAATCATGATTTTTTTAGACATAGGCAGTCCTCCTACAAAGTCCATAGAAACACTTTCCCAAGGACAGGAAGGAACTGGAAGTCGAGTATACAATCCTAACTTTCTATTGCTAGGATTAATTGTAGCACATAAAGAACATCCTCTTAGATATCATGATACACTTTCATTCATTCTAGGCCAATTACAATAGCTTTGTAATTGTTCCATCGTCTTGCCTAAACTTAAATGGCCAGCAATAAGAGAAGTATGTGCTTCCCTTATGATGTTGACTCTTTCACCCTATGGAATGCATAGCTTTCCAAGATGCTACAAAATTTTATCATGCACACGGTAATCCAATAACTCTACTTGGTTTCCTTGACACAAATTTGCATATGCATCTTTATCATCATCGTCTAAAGCATATTGTTCAATATAGCTCTCATTGATGATAGAATTATGTTGCAGAATAACTGAACCACTAACAATTGGTCTAGAAATTATGTCAAAAACCTTGTTATAGATACCTTTTTTATACCTTATCACCAAGTAGAATTGTTGCAAGAAACCCATCCATCTGAAGTGCCTCGCTTTGTTAGGGTCCCACCCTAACCCCCTTATCTATGTAATGGGACCACATCATAGTTAAGAGTCAATAAAGCCCATATTAATAATTGTAAGTGGTTAATCCGCAATTAATAAAGGAACCAGAGTTAG
>APFE031695462.1:19736-36209 GCA_000404065.3 Pinus taeda | reverse complement strand
TAATTCATTAATTAATTATTTATAAAGGTTCAAAGATCAAATAATGTGACCATTCACCTTCATGGCCAGTCAATTCGTATATAGGAAAACTGCCATGAAGGCATATAATCATCATCTTATTCATTAATAAAATATCTATTACACATTTTGTGTCTTTTGTACCAAGTTCATGTAACGAGAAAAGTTCGTATACATAGAGGAATTCTCTGATACCAATGTGATCCATAAGTTGTCATGGATATCCCATTGGACAGTTTGTCACAACAAATCTGATAATAATATATTAAAATTTTGAATTTTTACACTTTACAATTGTATTTAACTTCTAGATCTTTAAACTTAATTGTAAGTAGTGCACGCATGGTAATGGAAATTATGTATAAAAATAGAGAATCACAAATAATCTCTTACACACACATAATACACAATATATGCTCTGGGAAACCCTTTCAAGGGAAAACCCAACTAGAAGGTGAGGTTTCTTCACTCTCTTTCTCTATCTGGAAAATAAGGCTACAGGTACAAAGAAGTAATGTTTGTGGCCCCTAGGCTGCTATAGTGCACAAATCCTCTCTGTGTGCTCTACCCCCTATCTCTCTTAGCTATCTTTTCTCAACTATGGAATAAAATTCTCTCGAAAGAATGGAATGCATCTTCCTCCTAGTGGCCTGGTTATAACACAGCCCAATAGCCTACTACTGGTTAAGTTTGACTACATCAACTCTTAACTAGAGTTACAATATAGAATCTTCTAGAGTCTTTTACATAAAAAAAAAGTGGCTATCCCCTTTTCCATGAATAATGGGGGCTGATGTAGCATCCTCCTGAACTATAGGTGTGAAAACAAGAAGGTCAAATTTTGAGTGGCATAACCTTTGCATACATACTCTGATTGAAATGCTTCTTGAGTCGTTGGAAAGATCTATGTGTGTAGAATAACATGAAAATGTGCGGTGGTAAAGAGGAAACTTTTACCAACAAGAAACATTGTTTGATGCCTAAAAATGCTCCCAGAAGATTTCAAAACCTGTTTCGCCAAACTGGGTCCTACTAGTCAAGATGGTCCCTAGAGCTAATTCCTCCACTTTTTCCACTTAAAATGCATCGATATGGATGAAAAAAATATAATGATAAAATTTGGATCACACCTCCCCATTTTGGGAGGATTTTGGTCCCAAAATATTTTACTGAATGAGGTGTGGAAATTTTTCCTCCACCTTCTCTCGGTTTACCATTTAGATTTGCTTGGAAGTTATCCCTTTAACCTAATCTGCCAAAGTTCATGTTACCCCTATCTTTTATTTTTGGACCTCTTCTCCAAAACGGTGTATTTTATCAACTCTTCCTGAGCACCTGGTGTCAAATCCTCTACAAAAGGTAGGACATGTTCCTCTTCCTGATATAGCATGGAAGCCTCGTAGACTTTCGAATTATCTACATTCACAATTGAGTAAATGTGCATATATAATGGTAAACTAAGTTGATAGGCATTATCACCCACCTTTTCCAGTACCTCAAAGGGACCATACCTCAAAGCCTTGATTTTCTTACTAGGCCCCTATAACCTCCCCTTGTTAAACTATAGCCATACTCTATCTCCCACCTTAAACGATTTCTCTCTTCTGTATTGATCATTCTTGGCCTTATACTTCTCTTGTGACTTCTGTAGTGTGTCTTGTAATTGTAGATCAATCTCCCTGATCGTCTCTATAAATATTTTAGTCCTCAAAGCATCTCTTGTAATATCTTCCCTCACTCCTCCTTGTTTCCCATATGCAATATCCAAAGGTGAAGCTTGAAAATATCCAAAACAAGTCTCAAATGGGGACTTTCATGTAGAAGTGTGGAAAACTTTGTTGTAATAATGTTGTATATATACCAATTTTTAATCCCAAGCCATCGAATGCTTCTAATTGTATCCCCTAAGAAGTTGCACCAAATTCCTCTTTGACTACTTATGTCTACCAATATGTTTTTGGATGGAATGTTATAGATCTCTTCAACTTTGTGTCCATCTTCTCCCACAATTTAGTCTAGAATGCACTGAGAAATCTTGTATCCCTATCTGAAACTATTCTCCTTGGTATCCCAAAGTGCACACAGCATTGTCCAAAGAACAAGTTTGTTTCTTCTTGTTTGTTGATGGTCTTTTTATAGGGCATCAAAAAACATATGTTTTTGAACTTGTCAACCACCATGAATAGGTAGTCATGTCTCTTCCTGGTTGTTAGTAATCCTCCCACAAATTACATGGAAATTATTTCCTAAGGACAAGCATGTATAGGTAATGGATGATATAGACCTTGATTCCTATTGCTATGCTTGTTGCTACAAAAAATCATGCATCCTCTTATGAATCTAGCTACCTTCTCTTACATCTTGGGCCAATAGACATACCTTTGTGAGTTATCCACAATCTTCCCTACAACAAAGTTCCCTGCAACCTTGGAGGTGTGATCCTCTCTAATCACCTACATTTTCTTACCTTTAGGAACACATAACTTATCCAGCCTATAGAGTAACCCATCCTGGAGATGGTAGTCAATGGTGTTGTCACCATCGTACACATGAATTTGACTTTGCAATTGTTGATACACCTCCTTGAAGTCCTCATCCTCTGAATATCCCTCTCTGTATAAATCATGGGTGAATGGATCCATGTTAATAAGAGTCCCTAAAGAAATGATCTTTGATGTGGGTGGCCTTGACAACATGTCGGCCAACTTGTTTGTGTTTCCCTTCTTATACTTGATCGCCAAATGAAGCTGTTATAAAAACCCTATCCACCTTCAATGCCTAGTCTTTTGTAGCTTTCTCTAGACCTGTAAGTACTGTAACAACTAGTGATCTATGTGGATTACAGTCTCCTTTCCCATCATATAATTCTTTCACTTATTCAAAACTTACACCATGGCATAGAGGTCCTTGGAATAGGTATGGTAGTTAAGAACTGCCCCATGAAATACTTCAAAATGGTAGTGTATAGTCCTTCCTCCCTGCATCAAGATAGCTCCCAAAGAATAACCACTCACATCTTTATCCACTTAAAAGGGTCGCTACAAGTCTAGTAATTCCAGAACCGGTGCTTGACTATCATCTTCTTTAGCTCCTTGAAATCATTTTGCTAACTTTTCCCCCATTGGAAACTCCTGCCACTTGTTGTTATGAATTTACTTAGGTATTGTGCCGCCCCAACAAAACTCATGACCTCAGAAACATTAGTAGGCACCAATAATTTCATGATGGTCTCCATCTTGGAAGGATCTATATTCAGTTCTCCTCCACCGATCACATACCCCAAATACACGAAGGATTGCTATGCAAACTCACACTACTTGAGATTTGCTTGAACCTGTTGCTTCTTCAATGTTTCCAACACCTACATCAAATGTGAAATATGCTCCTCCTAGGTAGCACTATACACCAGTATATCATCCAAATAGACAATAAAAAATGAATCTCTAGACGGGCACAATACATCATTCATTAATTTCATAAATGTAGTTGGTTCACCACAGAGGCCAAATGGCATAACTAACCACTCATACAAACCTTGCCTGGTTTTGAAGGAGGTCTTCCATGTATCTTCTTCTTTGACTCGAACCTGGTGCTATCCAAACTTCAATTCCAGCTTGGTGAAGTACCTTTCTTGCTGCAACTAATCTAGTAGATCATCTATCTTGGGCAAGGGGTATCTGTTCTTGAGTGTTATTTTATTCAACGCCATGTATTTTATACACATTGTCAAGTCTCTTCCTCCTTTGGCACAATGATGAGTGACCAACATGGTGATGTACCCAGTCAAATGACACCCTGTTCTAGCAATTATTACAAATGTTTATTCACCTCACTTGCTTCTATAATAGTCTTCCTATACATCCCAATATTTGGCAATGGGGAGTTTGGAAATAGTTGAATCTCATGTTCCACTTCTCTCATAGGTGGTAACCCTTTTGGCTCTCGTAACACATCCTTGTATGCCTATAAAAACTCATGCAACTTTTTTTTCTACTTCTTAGTACACCCCTTCAGGGATTCCTTGCCTCTTATTGACTCCTCTTCAGATTGAATTTCTCTTAAAAATAATAAAACGTAATTCTTGCTAGAAATGATCAATTTCTTGGCTTTGTTGGAACTTACCAGTGAAAATTTTTACTTTCCTTTGTGCACATTGAAGATGATCAATTTTCCATTCTTTATGAGCTGGCACTAATTAGTTATCCTCATGAATGTTGCATCTCGCATGTACATGTATGGACACCCAAACATGATTTCACATACATCAATGGGAACCACATCTAGATCTACTTCATCAATAAAATAAGCATTGATAGCAATTCTAATTTTATATTGTTTTGTTACCTTTAGCTCTGCATCCTTATTTATCCATCCCAGTGCATATGGGCTTGGATGATCACGAACTTCCAGCCCCAACTTCTTAACCAACTCTTCTACAATGATATTTACCTTTGATCATGAGTCAAGATCATCAATCTTTGTCTTCTTGACTTGTATCTTTATATGGAAGAGTTTGGTCATTTATTTCTCTTCAAGTTGTTGAAGGTAACTCAGATTCACCTCCTTCTACACTGATGTAAAGACAATATTCTCATCCACGTCCGAGATGTTTTCAACTTGGTTTCTCGAATCTGTGGCCATGAGATTCTTCTTCTTCTTATCATTCTTCTTTTTCTTCAGGTTTAGCTCTAGATGCAACTTCCAACATTGTTCCTCTGTATAGCCATCGATGTTGCAATGGTTGTAGTGGTTTCAAGGATCTTTGCACTAGTGTGTTGTCGTTGCCGTACTTTTATCTTTTCCCCCTTTTTGCTTCTTCTTCCCCTCCTTATATGCTTCTTGTTTATCCCTCTGCTTCGACCCACTTGATTGTGATCTTTTCAAGCCTACATTCTCCAAGTATTGTGCCTGTACACAAGCCTCATCCACCGACTTGGGCTTGAATAACATCACTTGCTCACGCAGATGGAAGTGAAAAGCCCCTAAATACTTAAGGAGGACATCCCAGTTCTTTGGAGAGATACCCCTGTATTATAACCATCTTCCTAAATTCCATGGTGTACTCGTGCATGCTTGACCTAGCTTTTTCTTGAAGTAATTCCACCAAATCCATTGGTCCTCCACATACCCAATAGGATAAAAATGTGAGTTAATGAGGGTTTTTAAATATTCCCACTTAGTCACTGGAGGTTCTTCCTCCAACCATAGGGTCTCCGTGTGGCTCTCCCACCATGTCAGTGCATAGCGATCCAATTTCAACCGTGAAAATGAGATTTTCTATCCTTCCTTAATCTGATGGATGCTAAAATAAACTTACAGATGCTCCAAGCAATGGTTCAACTTCAAAGCATCAATCTCTTCTTATTATGGCTTTATATCAAATTTTTCTTCCATTTTAAACAAGGACTGATTCATGGCACTCAAACTGGGTTGATATTTCATGGATTCTTTCTTTGACTGGTTTTGTGTTTCTCCCCGATCTTTTGATCCCTATTCATATTTGTTCTCTACATTAAAACCCTCATCTTCTCCAAATATCCCCAACTTTCTATTCAAGGTCACCATGAGGAGGCTTACATTGTGGTTGATATTTGAAACTTGTTGTTCTGTCTGCATAAACCTCAGCTCTACAAGATCATGAGGTTCATTGGCCATAATTAGGGTTTTATGATTTTCACCCCCATCAATCTAGATCCCTACACTCTCTGCAAAATACCTAAAGAAACATGGCTTTGATACCAAATGACCCATAAGCTATCGCGGATATTCCACTGGAAAATTCATCACAACATATCTAATAATAATATATTAAAATTATCAACTTTTACAATATTACAATTTTATTAAACTTCTAGATCTGTAAATTAAACTATAATTAAAGAATTCGTGTGAATGTAAATTATGCAGAAAAGTAGAGAATGATAAAATAATATCACACACACACACACCTAAGAAAAATTACATGCTCTGGGAAACCCTTTCGAGAGAAAACTCAGGTGGAAGGTGAGGCCACTTCGCCCTCTTTCTTTTTATGGAAAATAATGTTGCAAATACAAGGAAGTAATGCAGGTGGCCCCTAGGCTACCACAGTGCACAAGTCCTCTCTTTGTTCTATACCTCCTATCTCTCCTTATTATATTTTCTCATCTATGGAACAAAATTCTCTCGAAAGAATGGAATGCTTGTTCCTCCTAATGGCCTAGTTATAACATAACCCAATAGCCTACTAGTGGTTAAGTTTGACTACATCAACTCTTAACAAGAGTTACACTATAGACTCTTCTAGAGTATTTTACATCAAAAACACATGGATAGCCCCTTTTCCATGAATAATGTGGGTTGACGCGACATCCTCCCGAACTTTAGGTGTGAAAATAGGAAGATCAACTTCTGAGTGGCATAAATTTTTCATATGGACTCCGATTGACATGCTTCTTACACCATTACAAAGATATCTATGTGTACAATAGCATGAAAGGGTTCATTTCTAAAGAGGGAATATTTTACCCCTAAAAATTTCCATTTGAAGCCTTAAAATTCTCCCATAAGGTTTCAAACCTGTTAGAGTCAATATTTGCATACTGCCATCAGTGATCAAAATTTCTCTTTCCATATTCATTTTAGGTGTCCCACACAGAAATTTTTTATCATTCCACTAGGCCATGCAAAAAAATTAGTCACCAATGGTAGTCCTAGACCAAAAACATCACTCTTCCCTAAATGTGATTACTTGCTAGCATAGTTTCATATCTTGTTGATTGTACATCATCCAAAAAAGTTATTTTTATCATGCCATTTGTATCAATCATGAGGTCATTATGTCATCTTGAAATTCAGTCCTTCAAGGTCTCATTAGGTCTTTTAGGGTTTTTCAAGGTTTCATTAGGTCACTAGGGTTCCAAGGTTCCATTCCATTGCATAAGACCAGTGATTAAAGGGTGATCAAATAACATCCCTTCACCATGTGAAGATGATTTGTAAAGAGAAATGCTTATTTCATTATGTAATTTTACGTCTTTCAAATGTAATAATTTCACCATCCCAAGCTGTTAACTCAGTGTTACAAAGATGTCAAACCATCAAAATATCAATTTTTGAAAGGAAATAGTCAAGTTAAATGGTAAATTTTCAAAGGGTTAAGTGCATGCCAAAGGAAGTTGTCTTTTCCCAAGGGTGTCCAAATCATCATTTTCCACAAGCACTAAACCCTAAATTTCCTTACCCATTGAGCTAGGGTTGGCTAGGGAATCAGAGACATCTGAGCATATGAGGTATAAGGGAGGCCATTTTAGAAAGTATGAGGCCATTCCAACTCATACACATCATGTCTCCATCATTTTTCAATAATTCATTCCAAGGGACAAATCATTTGCCACACATAAGGCTGGTTTTTCTTCAAACTATGTTTAAGACCAAATAGGGATGAATTTGGAAAAAGTGAGAGAAATTTTTGTCCATAATAGGACAAGGATGAAAAACCTCCTTCACTTTTTACACCAGTGTCATGGTTTTAGAGAAATTTCAAAAATACAGTGGCTACAAGAGAGTTGTTGCACTTCTACAGTGACTTTGGGAAAATAAATTTTTCTTCTAGCTAGATTTTCCAAATGTCTTTCTTGATGATTCAATAGATAACTAGAGAGAAATATCTTTCCAATGAGCTATCATGATCTCAATTTGGAGTTGAGGAAGACCTCTAATAGTTTCCTGCAAGAGAACACTTCATTTTTGCAACCTCATTCTACAATGTTTAACTAGTCTTGGGATAATTGACTTTTTAGGGGCTATAATTGATCAGTTTCAGTTCTTAATAGGTCCATTGTGTAGCCAAGAGAGATACCTTTCCAACGAGCTATGATGGGCTAAATTTAGACACTGGGAAGGTAGTAAAAATAAACCTTCAAGTTGGGCACTGCGCATAGAGCTTGGGCACTGCGCATAGAGCTTCAGTGCTACACATAGAGCTTGGGTGTTGCGCATATAGCTTGAGTGTTGTGCATAGAGCCTATGCACCTGTGTATTTTTTCACAACTCTGTGCATACAACAGGGTGCTACAAACCTATACACGGTGTCGCGCATAGGGTTAGCAACCGTCAAAACCATCCTAACGACCATCTAAATTGCTCCTTTTACTACCTAGAGCCTCAAACAAGTAAGTATACTCCCTAAATTGTCCTCCCAACACTCATTTCAAGATTTTTAAGTTGGTTTGCTATTAAAATTTTCAAACCCTAGGTTGTCTAGAAACCCTCCCTACTTATCATTTTTCGATTCATTACTACATCTTGTTGTCATATCCCTAAATATCATCCCTATTTCCTATTCCCTACTGTGAAATACACTTATCCCCTATACCCTAGTCCATAAGGTTTACATGCTCTTCCTAACTCCTCACCTATCTTTCCACCTCATCCATCAAACCCTAAGGTGTTGAGCCTTGTGTCTACCTTGTCTACTTGGGCCATCTGTAGCCATATGACATCCACCCCGATGCAATACGTAGTCGTGGTCACCATCATATCTCCCGTCATATGCAACACACACTATACCACCACCATTGTTCTTGTGACTCCTCTCAAATCGATCTTGAGCCACTGAACCCTACTACAAATGTTGTCCCTCACTGCAAATTCTTGTGTTGGTGTTTTTTCCAGTCGCCATATGATAATACGATGTTCATTCATTAATAAAAAAAATTGTTACACAGTTTGTGTCTTTTGTGCCAAGTTTTGTTTTCTATAGTGGTATTAGAGCTACTCAACCGTGTGGTCGTCAACTATTGTACTAGATCCACATAGGATACCATTATATGCTTTAGATCCTGAAATCATGGATACCTATTTTGAGGAATTAAGTGAATCTCATAAATCTAAATTTGAATTGTTAAGTGAAATCAAAAAATCATTACAACAAATAAAAAGAACAATTATAGAATCCATAAATACTTTTAAAACAACGGGTTTAACACCTAAAATAGAATGTAGAATTAATGTTAAAGAGGATGACATCTCCAGCTTGCAAGCTTATAACATAAAACAACAGAAAATTGAACCTATAGAAAAAGTGGATCAAGAACAAAATGATGAAACAAAAGTTGATACAAGAACCTCTCTTTTTGATTCAAGTGGAACTTGTGAAATCAAGGAAGTGACACCTATGTATATACACATAGTTACAAAATTTATAAAATTGCTTATTAATTCTAGAAAATTAGATCGAAGACAAATCAGTAGCTAAGGCATACGTTGCCCAAGACGAAATCGAACATGAGGTATCACTAATCGGCAAGAGAAATTTTCTATCTAAATTTCAAGGCAATTCATTGCCAATCCAGTTACAATCCCTAATTCTCACCTCTCCTATGATAGAAAATCCCTAGAACATATGCACAAACCAGAATATGTGTTTCCTAATCTAAGATAAATGAAGAGAATAGACATCGAGTTCTCCCAATAAAATATCGGACATCCCTTTAATTCAATCAACGCCCAAGGATTTCTCATGGGGTCAGTAATTTTTGTAGCGAGGAAACATGATTAATACCTATCATACAAAATTGCAATCGTAATGAAACACCAACAATTGTAACTGGATGATAGATGGGGCATGTGGTGTGTGGTTAGGTTGTTGTCATGCGAACCCCCCTCTAGCGAATGGGTGGCCACAATGCTCTCTATCGCTTCCCATGTTTATAATAGTGTAAAATTAGTGGCCCTCGAAGGCATACGCCCTAGCTGCTCCCTCCTCAACCTAATAAATGATAAACTGAAAGAACATCGAGAGAGAATCCAAACTTGGATTCAACCATATATCTTACGCTTCAATTTGAGATAGGTATTTAGAGTAAAACATACTTCAAATATAGTGTATCCAAACTACGCATTAAGAAAAATTGGGTATCTAAACAATATTTCCAACAATCCTCCTCTTGCAATCTCTATATTGGACATTTTTAGTCTTGCCCTCTCTTTGACATCAATGAAAATAATGTTTCTAACAATATCCCCTACCTTTGAAATTATTGGTCTCATCCTAATGTTAAAATCAATGACAACACAATATTCAACAAAAGGAGTTCTTGACACTGCTACAAGGACCACCTGACATACCTTTCCTCTTCATGTTCCCTTGGGTTCAATGTTCTATTGGAGAAGTCTTCTTACCATTTCTTCTTTGGAAGAAACATATCTTATAGCACGTGTCTTTCTTCTCCTCGCAATATTCCACTCCTCGCCTTTCTTCCTATAACATAAACACTCCTCTACATACTAATAACTCACAATGTTATGGCCTATTTTATTGCAACAATGACAAACAAGGGATGTCTTTTTTGGTGAAGACTTATTGGCCTTCTTCTTCTTCTTCTTTCACTTGTTGGTTGGTTTCTGACATTGTTGAGTTTTCATGAAAAATCAATAGTTAATCTCTTTTCATCACTTCCCTTTGACATTCCACTCAAATAATTCTATGGTGGTAGTGGGATTACACCTTCATGTATTATTTTTGTCTCTTCTAATAGCAAGGAAAAATATAGAATTTAGCATTCACAAAATTGGTCTTCATGGTAATGGAATTTTCCATTGTTCTATTAAATCCCAAACCTTCATGCTTAGCCCTTTATGAATATACAATGGAGCTTAGGATTCTTAGATTTATCTTTCCTAACCCTTCTCAATCATAGCCCATGCTATTTAGAAGCTTGGAACCAATGCCTCCAGTATTCTTTTTAAAGTCACCAATTTTCTTTAGAGAAATGTATACAAAAGGTGATCTTATCATGGTGGTATTGATCATGGTGTTAGCTTCAATAATGGTATTGGAAATATTTTCAATACTCTTGGACAGTTTCTTGTATATTTTTCAAGGTCCTCTCTTTTTCCAACTCATCTTGCAAAAAATTATTCAATTCAGTGAGCTTATCTTCTTGCTATCTACCCAACTAAAATACCTTCTCACTCAGGTGTATAACATACACTGTGCGCTTGTCCCAATCTATAATCATAATGGTGAGGGAGTCTTGGAGTTCTTCAAGCTTCTTCTTTAACAATGGAAGTATTTTAGCAATGGTGTCAAGGTTCTTCTCCATATTTGTAATCCTCCCATTGAACACATGGACCTAGCCCTTTAAGTGTTCATTCCCTTCTCGAATATGACCATTAGTAGTCTATAGGTCCTCCAACCTTTATTTACTTTGTTACTCATGTTGAGGTATGCAAAGCTCTCTTAAAATTTCAGATAGTTTTGTCATGGTCAAGTATGCAACTGCTATAACACTTTATTTTACATAAATAAGTGACTTATATTCCACTTGCTTCACCAACATGGGTCCAATTAAGAATTTAAGTTATTTTCTCTATTATTAATCTTATAACAAACGTTATCTTATGAAAGGCTAGTAGGCCTATATTCTTTTCCCTATAAAATTTTATTTTTGCTTCTAATGGTTGCAATGCTTGTACTCCATGTAATATTGACTTTGAATTAGTCGAATGGATTCTTTACTTACATAACTTGAAAAGAAGAAGCTAGATGAACATACAATAGAAATAACAATTAGCCCAATAAAAATCAAGGCTATACACACACTCTATCCTTGATAATTATATATAGACTACTATCTAATCTGCCAACTAGGTCTTTATGTTTTTACTTTTATGTGAAATCCAATTTGGATTGCAATCTCTATATTTTCTCCTCCTCCTAACATAAGAAAGGATTATTCAACTTGCTAGACCTATGATGCCAAATAAATTGCTCCATAACTATGTTGTCTCTAAGGTCCCTACAAGCAGGGTAATGGGAAAAAAAATGTGTTTTGGTTCTCAACTGCATGAGTACCGCATGCATTCCAACCACATCAATAAATGCAATGCATATCTTCAAGAACTCATTGATACACCTGCCAACCAATGTCTAGAATTCATGTGAAAACTCTCTTTGAATTGTAGGTTTCATACTGTCTTCATAGATCGAAGATCCTCTCTATTTGTCTTAACAGTTTCTCACTTGGACTTTCCTACTATGATTCCTTAAGTGGATTCTTGAACCAAATGAAAATCCACTCTTTATAATCTAGAAATTATATGTCCATGTTGAAGATAAGTCGGTGGACAAAAGGCTAGTAATTTATGTTCCAAACCCATATTCTTGCTATAAATAGAATTTTTCATGTGCTTTAAGAATATGAAATGAGAAATGATTTAATTTTAACCTGAGCACCTTAGTTTCTCTAGTTATACTAAAAAAGATACTAAGAGTGGAAAATATAAGCAATGGACATATAATATAATAAAAAATAATATCTCTTTAACTTAAATAACATAAAGTAGCACTTGTATTCACCGAACAATTGAAAGAAAATGAACACTTTTTCTTGTAACTAGCATGTGAATTAACACTCAACATTTACACCTCTTTGCAACTACCATATGGATTAAACACAAATCCCTCATAAGATAATAATGCATGCAATTATCTCTTAGTCGTCTGGCATTAGGGATGTTTATCCAATGATTGGGAACAATCATGTAACCCAACATAATGACTCACCAACTAATTTAGTAGCTCAATAACAAATTTAATAATCCATGAACTATTGAGTCACCTAGAAAATAGTTGTAACACCTAGCTACTAAGTTATTGGCAATATAATTGTGTGTGGCATGTGCAACCCCTAGGTGTAAAAGAAATCATCTAGATAAGGGGAAAACCCCAAGGCTAATATGAAACCATCCAAGAAAAAAGTAAAACACCCATTGGAATGTCAAGCCACTTAAGAAAGAAGAAAATATAAAGAGCGATGTAAACTCGCCCAAGAATGAAGTAAAATGCCGAGCGGGAAATGATTCACTCCAACAATGAAATTATGCTCCAATGAGGAAGAAATTCATCTCAAATAATAGGAAATCAAGTATGAAAGCACTACTTCTACTCATGAGAGCTAACTTGACCCAGGGGATGAAAGCACAATCCAGAGGAGTGACCAAATTTTTCTAATAGAAATAAAAATGAAATTAATAACTTCTTACATATTTTTGATAGCTCTAAGAGAAAAATCATTTATCTCCCATTTCAGAAATCAATGTACAAAAGAGATTAAGGAGCTATTGGGTCTGTTTACTAGCTTATGGGATTGGATCTATGGAAAACAACCTCAAAGACATTTGCAAAACTTTCTCCCTGCTAAACAACACATATTTAGCTATTAAACCATAGAGAAACTATTCTATGATAGAGATATATAAAACTACATGACAACAAATAATTCCATAAATAACATCTCTAAATTCACCCTAGAAAAACAAATTGGGAAAGTAGCTCAAATGGGGGTCCATTCCATTATTCTAGAAATATTGAGTTACAACACTTTCTTGGCTTACCATCCATTCTCCCCTCTTTGGAAAAAACATCCCTTGATAATGAGAGTGAAGTAGGAAATATAAACGGTTAGGAATTAGGGATAATACCAATAGCCATGACCCTTCATTTCCAGTTCCTCAACCTTCTCTGCTATTTTATTTTTTCCCATTCTATTAAATTTTATCCCTTCTTGCATTTGTCTTATTCAAAATTTACATTTTTTTTATTCTACAATGCTTTATTATTATTTTTTAATTGTTAAATTTCATTTTAAGTGTGTATATTACACCCGTCTATTAGTTCGAATCCATTTTAAATCACTATTGCATAATATTTTTGAATGTTTTTTTAATATTTATTATCTTATTATGTCTTACTTCTTTTTTCCTTAAAATTAAGTTTCTAGGAAACTCCCAAGCACTTTCACCCATTCCAAAGATGATACTTAATTCAAAGTGGGTGATGTAGATTTAGAGTGTTTGCAAGGTCTTCACCTTGTTGATCAATACCTTGCCATGTTTATTCACAAAGGGGGTTTTAAAATTATAGAAAGTAAAATCTATATATTGTAGATATTATTGGGTGGGGGTAAGGGATGTGCACAAGTGTGGGATGGGGCGGGATGTGGGGGGGGGGGTGTTTATAGGTATTGAGATGTATAAAATGAGGTATTCAGTAAAAATAGGGGATACCTATTAAAGCAAGGGTTTTTTTTTTAAATCTATATTGGGAGGGGCTTCAATAAAAAGGATTTTGGGAGGTTTTCATTAACATCTAGTGACATTAGAGATATTCTTTAATATCCCATGAACAAAGGCACTATGACAGAGGTTAACTAAGTGGATATCCCATTATTGTGCTTGATCCTATGGAATCAAATTAGGGACTTACACAACATGATGAATTATTGGAAAAGTCCTAACAATAGTGAAACCAACTAATTATGATAACCGTCAGTGTTATGATGGCACTCTTTTATATAAAGTGAAGAAAAAATTTACATGAACACCAAATTTGGAAGAAAGGTTTCAAAATCTAAAGAACTTCTTCACAAATTTACTAATTCTAAATATTATAGATATAAACAAAGATCCCATCTTCTACATAGATGTGTGTATTAAAGTGATTGGAATAGTTTTCGTAAAGGGAACCATGGCATTTACTATCTATCTAAGAATGTCAAGGACTAATATTTAAATTGCATGACTCATGGTTTAAAGCTTATAGGTATTATGTATTCTTTAAGGATGTGAATACACTGTTTTGTAGTAGGAAGCTCAAATTGAAGATTAGCCATAATTACCTTGAATACTTGTTTATTTAGCTATACCTTAATTTATTAAGAAAAACAAAGTATTTAAAATTCCTTAATTAGAGTGATTTTGAAATCAAACACATCAATGAGAAAAAAAACGACATTATTTCCACCATGGAAGAAGGCATGCACTTATTACAAATGTGATTCAAAATAGTAAATACTAAGTGAACTTGCAAAACACAATTACTTCCTTATATTTCAAGGATAAATCTAAAATACTAGTTAGAAGAGAAAGTACAGATATTTCAAAATATCATAAAAAGGATTTATCCCTTTAGAGGTTGAATTATATTTCAAAATTGCATAATAAATCTTCAAAGAAGTGTAGTATCTGATGCATGGTATATATTAAAAGGCCATCACGACATTGAGAAAACAACTCATGTGGCCAACAATAAAAGAGGGTGCAAAAATATATAAATATATATAACCACATGTATTAAATGTTAAAATGGGAAGAAAGAACATCAACATCTTATCTTACTTTATTATCCATACTAAAGTACGGACGAAAAGATACCATAGTGCATATCATCATAGATTTTCCTAAGAATATACGAATTTTTTTCATGACGGTGGTTATAGACAGACTCACCTAAGTTGCACATTTTATTTATGTAAGAAATATTTATAAAACTTCAAATATATCTCCAAAAAAATACTTAATCCAACTACGTAAAGTGACATTTTTTTTTTTTTTTTTTTTTCTATAAAGTTCACTTACGATGTGTTCAACTTTATATAACTTATTGTATATAATTTAGTCGCCATACAAAAGGAGAGAATCCCAAGGACAAGTTGCTAAAGTGGGATGAGTGGTATCTAGCTAGTTTGATTTAGACATTATAATAGATCACATGCATCATTAGACATGTGTCCATTCTAAGTCATTTCATGTCAAAAGATACAATACTCTTTTTAGTTAGAATTATTTAGTTAACATAACTTTTCATCAAAATATGCTTAAGAAAACTAAAGAACATGTTGCAGAAAATATGTAACATTTAATGTGACTCAAGACTATTAAAAGAGCTATAAACATACACTTCAGACTTTAGAATTTATAAGTTTGTAGTTGGAAAAAACAAGTTCCTTAGAGATAATCCCAACTATTAAACATCCAAATGTGACTCAAGACTATCAAAAGAGTTATAAAGGGTTTGTAGTTGGAAAACCCATGTTTCTCAAAGATAATCCCAATAAAAGATTTTCCTAAGTATAGGGTTTTTTAACATTTACAAGGAAACAACGTAAGTAATTTTAAAGTTTAAAATGGATTTGCTTATTTGGAGTGGGAGAACACATATTCCTAAGGAATAATTCCCATAAAGATTTTTCTAAATATAGGAATGATATAAGGGTTTTTACATTTTCTAATTCATAAATAGATGGGATAGTTTGAATATAAACTTACATTACAACCTGATATTAAGGTTGCACATTCTATTTCACATTCTCCTATTGAATGAATAGGTATGATAGGAGAATTAATAGGTATTATAATAGTCCAAACCATATGTTTAATTAAATTCTAATTTAGGTGAAATTGAAGTGAGCCACATTATATTTCACATTCTTCTATGGAATAAATAGGTATTATCATAGTCCAAATTATATGTTTAATTAAATTCTAATTTAGGTGAAATTGAAGTGAGCTATTTCCATAAAACTTGTGTATATATTTGATGCGAAAGCAATCTGAAATGAACAAATTTTCCAAGTGAAATTTTATTTTTAATATTTTATATTTGAAAAGGGAAAATAAATATTTGGCTTT
>APFE031695462.1:483-18623 GCA_000404065.3 Pinus taeda | reverse complement strand
GTTTAAATTTGATTAAAAAGTTTTTAATAAATATTATCAAATTTGATTAAGCAACTTCTAATAAATATTAGAAAAGCTTTAGGAAAATATTATATTATAAATATGGGTTTGATGATGTTGTAAAGTTAGCCTAACAAACAAACATTTTTGGCAATTCTTTATTTTCAGGTTTGTGGTGACTTTATATAGAGATTTGTTAATTGTCTTTAGATGATTTAGGATCATTTTCATATATATATATATATGAAAAGGAAGTCTAAACTTCTAAGAATCATTTGCACATAAGAAAATTATTTAAAACTAAATAAATTTTAAAGATAATATATTTGTATTAAAACAAAATATGAAATATAATATACAACTTGAGTGGGTCTAATGGTTAAGCCCATGTGTTTTCTCCAAAGAGGTCACAGGTTCAAAACCAAAGCATGGTAGAGTATGTATGTCTTCGTAGACTTAGCAGTCAAATCCGCATTGCGAAGGTGGGTCCCTTGTCCCACAAACAAGACTTGTACACCAATTTGGTGTTTGGCATGACACTAACCTTAAAATTGGATAATAACTAATGTTTATTTAAATTGTGAGCCTCTATGTAGTTCTTTACTAAGAATTATAATTTCAAATACATTAATTGAACTTATCCATACCATATACAAGTACATAGCATGCAATATAAATATCAAATGAAATTTAATATATTTCTCTATAATTTACAAATTTTATTAAAAACAAATATTATAATAAAAAATTTACTGATATTACACCATTTTTAAACAATTACCTATCATGTTTTACCCCTTTTAATGATAATGTTGGTAAAATATGAAAATATAGATTTTTTTCCATTAAATTTGTTATGATCTAAACATACCATTCATATTTTAAGAAAAGTTCAATGACGACATCGAGATTGCAATCCTACATCTCATAAACCAAAAGCCACATGTACAAAGATGAAATAATATCATGAAACCCACGAACTAATATCATGAAACTAATGCAAATAGATTAAACTTCATCATTATCACAGTAGATGAAGTGATCTCTAGAAAATTATCGAAATTTTGGTATAGGTAAGATAAAATTGGCTCTTTTTTTTTAATTTTTCATTTTTCTTGTGCCACTATGTAGAATGATCAACCTTGTTACATTTTACCTTCGACTTTAGCATATAACTAATATAGTTTTGAGGAATATTAAGAATATTTTCAAAAGATTAAGTACTTTCTTAATTTTAAGGAATATTTTACGGTGTTGGTTAACTTACAATTGGTGTTGTTTAACTCACAATTATACCGCATATTTTCAAAGGATTAAAGCATAGATGGAAAGGCATGTATCTTGTTGTTTTTGTTTTTTTTAACAAATTATGTTTTCAGAATTAATTCTTAATTTAACTCTTGTTACAATTTTATGCTTATGAGTTTTTCTTTATATTTATTGTTTTATAGCTTTGCCAGATATAATTATAGGTTTTGAAGCAATAAATAAATAATTACAAGATTAAGCACGACTTTGAAGCCAAAAGGCATGAGATATTATTAAAAAATAAGAAGAATTGGACTAGTTGAACAAAATATGTACTTTCGTACACGGAAAACATAGCTTAATGAAAATGGAGGTTTTGAAGCAATAAATAATTAATTAAAAGATTAGATTCGAGTTTGAAACCAAAAGGCATGAGATATTATTAAAAAATAATAAGAATTGGAATAGTTGAACAAAATATGTACTATTGTACACTGAAAATATAGCCTGATGAAAATAGTCCACTGAAAAATCAGAGATACTCTACATTTTTCATTTACCTATGAGAAAAAATTGTGTTCACATCAATAGGTAATTCTTCTACATCTTAAGAAAAATAAAAATTCCTTACAAATTAAATTAATTTTAGTACTCCAAGAAAACCCAAAAAAAAGGAAAATATATATAAAAAAAAATTTCTCGTAAATCAAGAAACTTCATAAATCCTAATAAAAACAAAATCTTCATTCAAATCATGAATATACATAAACTTTACCAGCAAATCTCAAAATATATAATTAAATTCAGTGATATGTGATGGAGAAGATTAGTAATGTTGGGCTAATTCCCCATTCAGAATATAAAAATTTGCTTGAGGTTTGTACTCCAAAATAGCAAGTAAAAACATGAATTTTATGTGTATTTAAGTAAGTTAGTTTCATGAAGAAAACTTAAAACATGAAACCAAAACAATGAATGGAAGCATGCATCAAACAGTAATACACCAGCCATTGTTAAAAGATTTCACCCCTCCTAGGCTACATCTCCTTGGATCAACTCTAAAGGCATGACCCCTTCTCATTATGCTCAATATCAAGAAAAGAAGAGTACATAAACTACTGAAATGGAATGGCTAGTTTCTCCTTCAAAGAAACAACTTCTGTAAAAGTTCTCATTCCATACACATGTTAACATGGAGGCTGGAAGACCCCTGTAAGGTCATCTCCATCTTTATACTCCTCCTTAAACTAAATCAACACTTTAGTTGACCAGAGCACCCATAGGATTCACTTTGCAAAAATCTTATCTAGAAGTGATCCTTTGATCCTGAAACCTATTCCAATCGGTCTAAAATGTCCAAAAATGGCTATCTAGCCTCTTTTTTCATCCCATTTGGTTGAAAATTGCCTTAGTTATGACTTATGTCAATCTTTCCACAATTTTCTCCTCCAAATCTCACTTAAAGCTAATTAAATTCATTATCCGCAATTAAAACTAGTAGTTCTGCTGAAATTGGCAGTCCTTCCATCTTTCCTACCTATCTCATGGTTAAGGCTGAGCGTTCACATGCAAATGGTGGTACAATGAAAAAGGATACAGTTCTGCAGCTCTATGGGATATTGCAATGGCAATTGGCGTTGTCGGGGGTGATTCTTATACACAAGACTTAATGCATTGCGACATGCGATCTAGCGATGTAGTTGACCCAACTAGTTATAAACTACAACTATGAAAACATATCGCCTCCGGACTTATCATTCATCGCAATTGGCAGGTTAACCTCGGTAACACACACACACACACACACACACACACACACACACACACATATAGCATGGTTAAGAGCATGTGTTTCCTCATAAGAGGTCACAGGTTCAAAACAAGAGGGGGTAGAGTATGTATGCCTTCGTAGACTTAGCATTCAAATCGCTACGTGGAGGTGGGCCCCTCATCCCATAAACAAGGGGGTCTCATACACCAATTTGGTGTCTAGCTTGGCTGTGACCTTAAAAATGGATATTATTATTATTATTATTTTTATTTATATATATATATATACTATATATATATATAATATATATATATTATAATATATATATATATATATATATATATTATATATATATATATATATAGATATAGATGAATTAACGTTGTGATTGCAATATGCGATATCGAAATTTAACCCTGACTGCTCCGGGGTCGATTACCATAACATTAAGTGATGTGTGATTGTGATCACATCACAACCTTGTCTGCGCTAAGGGCCGATTCTGTACACCTCGAATATGCGTTATGTGATGTCACAAATCACAAATTGGCACTTCTGGGGGTTGATTCTTTAATGTCGACCTACCTTTTCCTCCGATATGTGATATACGGGGGCCAATGGAAACCTGCCACTTGGCACTTCCCCATTCATTGGGACCTTTGCCATGTCATCTAATTGTGCCACATGTCCAAGTCAAACCTGAACTTTGACTTGCTCTAACTTCTACATATGAGCTCGAATTTGAGTGTTGTTCCCACCAATGGATTCAGAATAATGAGCTCTTTGATCTGAGTCTAAGCTTATGAAGATTCTGACACTTTGAATTTTTGGCAAATTTTAAGCTCTTAATCATTTAGTATTTCAAAAGAACCCAAATATATATATATATATATATATATTATAACTTCATAAACCTTAATAAAAACAAAATATTCATTCAAATCATGAATCTACATAAAGCTTGCTAGAAAATCTCAAAATATATAAAAAGCATGGTGATGTTAAAAAATTATTTGTAACAATTAAAAACTATAAAAATATAAATAAAATAAAATAAATAGAATTTAGAAAAAGAAGTCTACTATCAAAATTATTATTTTTTAAATTGAATTAAATAATGAAAATTAGATGAAGAAGTCAAGAATGAAAATTATTTATTAAGTAAAAGATGACTAGAAATTTATTTTGTTAAGAAAAGGTTTGCAAAGAAATAATATAAATTTAAATGTAGGCATATTAGAAAACAATACTAGAAAATAAAGATAAAAGGCAAACATTTGCATAATTTTTTGATGATATAGTTGCACCATATTTCTTTTGAAAAATATTTACACTAAAATGTTTCAAGATTTTATTTAAAAATGTCTGCAAATAAATAAGGCTTGTAAAGATTATAAATATATGTATGATTCTTGAAATGTAAAATCAGTAAAGAAAAAGAATGCATGCCTACAATAGTTGAGAAGAATAGAAAATGGCAAACGCTCCACACAAGAGCAAGGCTTTGATACTCTACCAAGTCTTCTCACCAGCACTGAATCCTTGCAATGAAATACTAATGAACTAACATTATGATAATATGGAATTTATGTATCAAAATGTAGTAAAAACAATAAAAGGAAGTCACAAGGGTAGGGAAAGATTCACTAACAAACACAATCAAACTCTTACCCTATTAAAAAATTAAATATAATGTTGAATTCTACATTGGCTATAAGCATCCTAAAAATTAATTTCCAAATTTTTCAACAAATATTAAACTTCCCATTCATAATTATTTATTATTACCGAAAGAATTGTTTGATGATTCTCATAAACTTTGTTTGGTATTCCTATTTAGCTACATTTTGATTTGGTTTTTTTTTGTTTTATGGTTGTACCATCTTGTGTATCATAGGGAAGAGATCCATGCATTCTAGAAGGATATCCACTAAGAGAAACAACTATGTTAATGAATTTTTTTCTATATTTTATAATTCACTTTCTTCTCTTTATTTCATTATGTTTATAAAAAAATTATCTTTACAATTTTTTAGTATATTTCTCTAATTTAACCTTAATCAAAAGTAATATGGACCATTTGATTTAAATAAGTAATATATATATTTTTAATTAAGATATTTTATTTATTTGATTGACTTTAACATCAAGATTTCTAAATGAAATTGTCCACCAATGGAGTAAATTCACCTTGAGACTGGTATCCAACGATTTTTTCCTAAAAAATATGATAGTAGGAGTGATTGAATCTTGTTTTTTATTATGGAAATGGATTCAACACCATCAAAAACCACAAGGGAACCCAAAATATTGAAGCTTGACCACTATACCTGGGATTTCAAGAAACAATTATCAAATTTTACCAAAATCTCGCTAGAAAATCAATTGTTTTCAGGGCCAAATTACTATTTTGGGTCTCTTCTTCCCAATCTACATTAAGTTGCTTGACCAGATTTCAACTTCTTGATTGATATACTTAAGCAGCTTCCTAAATAACACGGGAGGTCGATTTGTTCCCATGCAGTGTCCCCCTAGATGAACTGGGTTGACTGGTCTGAGAAGGAGATGTTTTCCTTTGTTTTCGATGGCCACGAGCTCCACGGCCATTACTTCCTATACCAGAGGTCCGGACAATATTTAGGCACCTACCAAGCAAATGTTGACCTGTGTCGAGATATGGAGGTTGACCTAAAAAAAGTCAAAGATTAGAAGCACAACGTTGCCAAGGGTCACTCTGACTCTGTAGACCTATCAAAGAAATTAAAAATGAAACCAACCAAGTAAGGAACCAGCTTTGAAGCATGTTTTTAACCGATATCCAACACAACATTACAAGCCCACTTATGAGCCTAAACTGACTAAGAAAACCATCCACAGGTAAAATCCCATAATTGTCCAGGTGAGTCCCATGTTTTTTCGATTCGACCAACATAAAAATACACTGAAAAAATAAAGAACATTTGAGTTGAGAGCTTCTCCTTGCCCACAACCCACATACAACCTTACACTGAAACCAAATGCAATATGCTCGAGTTTCAAAAACCGAAACAAATTTCCCATAATTAGGCATATACTAACATGATTTAAGCCAAGAGTTTCCCCTTGACCAAGACCCACCCACAGCTAGACGATAAAACCAGATACAACATACCTTATCCACTAGGCCTAGACTGACACTAAGAGTTTCCAATAGAGCTCCCTAAACCACAACCCTATACTGATTAAGGTCAGGGAAATGATTACAAATAACCTTGGCTCGATTTTGAACCCATACAAATTGAAAATACCCAAGAAACAAACAAAATTTTTCATAAACCAAAACCCTTAAGATTCCGCAATTATCCAAGCAGGGAGTACCTCGACACACAAAATAGCCCACCAGCGAAACCTTACGTGAGCCCATACGGGACAACCTAATCTCATAGACCATAGACACCGGAACATAAAAGACTAATGACTCAATACATAACAAAAACCATACTATGCCATGCTCTAGGAACTTGCGATTCCAATCTCACCAAACCATAGTACCATGCAGCCTAGAGACTGGAGGGTAGATAACATATCCATATATGAAAAGGAGGAAAATTAAGAGTGGGGACATAACAATGGTTGCGTATGAGATTAGAAGGAGACTAAGACTATGATTTACCCATAATGAATAGCTCGAACCTGGTCCACAATGAATGGAGGACGCAGACCAACTTACCCAACTCATCGGAGGGAGAACTCACCTTAACGCCTGCCGTAATGGCTCTACCACCTTCAGGGTTGGCAATAAAACTTTGCATTCACACTGCCACCTCTCCAAGTGTTGCATGCATGCAGAGGGTGGGCGTAGATATCTTGCAGATATGAATTAAATTGTGTATTAGGGTGTGCCCATTAGGTCCAGCTCACACCCTAATCGGGGAGGGTATTTAAAATTAGTTAATAAAAAGATCTATTTAACAACAAATTTGTTTGAATTATTGATTTTTTTTACTTTATTAATGTTATGATATTTTGGTGTTTACAATTACTTATTTCCATTAAATATAATTTTTCATGATTCTTAAAATTCATTATTATACAATTTCATATAATCATATATAACTTCATATATTTATTTACTTTAAATATGTATCATTACTTTTAGTTATTAGTTTTTAGAATCATGTGAAAATTTATTTCTTAATTTTATTAGTTTTTAGAATCATGTGAGAATTTATTTCATAATTTTATTAAAATTGTTTTAATTTCTATAGTTTCTAATTTTTAGGATCTCCAAGGCTTTTCTTTCCTAATTTTGTTAAATTTGTTTTATTTACATATAGTTTTTATAATTAATAACTATTATGATAATTAGTTATCAGTTTTTAGAATCTTTTGCATTTTTTTCTTAATTTTATTTAGAAAGTTTTATTTATATATACTTACTAATTTATAGGATCTAATAAAGATATGTTAACTCAACACAAACATTATAATATGTTCATATTTACAATTAGTCAATACAAAAAGTTAATTAATAAAAATTACTTTGAATTATTGGTTTGTTTTACATTGATTAAAAGATGCTAGTTTATACCCCTGATCGAGGTGTGAGGTGGATGACAGACCCATTAAGGGGGTTATTATGACAAGTACAAACAAAGGTAATGCCACAACCTTCCACATGCTCGAAGCACAGGGTATAGTGGCGGTCAGCATGATTATGACAAAACATAAGAAGGAAGGTGGCATACACATGTATAAGAGGGGGTTGACAACAAAGAGGGTTAACAGGATGGAGGGAGATAGCGAAGAGGAGACATCAATGAAGGTGGTGCAAAATTTTCTAGAAGGCGAAGAAACACAATGACCCCAAGCATTGGTTAACAAGTAAGTTCTTTTCCTTCACTTCATTATTCTCCCTAATGTCTGGTTTGTTGAATTGAGATAACATGAGGGAAAGGGGTTGGGGAGAGAGAGAAATTGGGCTAGTGGGAATAGCTGGGAGGTGAAGGGTGATGAGATTCATCGTAATTGCAAAAAGTTTGCAAGGATATTCCTCCGCTTAGGCAATTCATTCTCATGCATGGGGTTTGTTGGGGTTTCGCTCCTCTTTGGTATTCTCCTCTCATGCATGGGGATCATAGGGTTGAGGAGGGAAGGATGCTGGTTGTGTGAAACTTGTCTATTTGTCTGCTTAGAAAACCTAAGGGGAAAAGGTAGGGTAGCGAAAACTGTTGTAGAGGTAATTTCAGTCTGTTTCCTGGAATGAGATGCGAAGGCTAGGGCTTGATGGAGGTCGGGGGTCATGAGAACGAACAACAAGGCCCCAAGGGGAGTCAGTAGGGGGGAGGGTATCTATGATAAGAGTCCTCCGGAACTGGGGAATTAGTATGCTAGGAAAGCCGACTAGGCTAGCCTCGGTTGGCGGCGAGAGCGGGAATGGTTCGTAAAATAGGGGAGGGATACTTGGTCGAGGAAGGGGTTCAGAACAAGGGAGGTTGGGGTGAGCAGGGGAAATAATGATAAAGACATAGGTAGGGCGACAGGGGATGAGGTCAGCCAACAAGGGGCACTGGAGTGGGGCTCCTTTTGACTCGGCTTTTGGGTTTTTGAGCTAGTGGATGATCATGCAATTTGTGCTCAAAATCATGGCCATTATTTGCATAGGGAAGGTGACATGCATGGGTTTCCGGGGCATCATAGGTGTGGTTCTTTCACGCTCGAGGATTTGAATAGGCTACATGGGGGGGAGAAATGTTGGATGACCAGAACTAGTGGTTGTCAAACATGATGAAAATAATGGTTTGGAATTCTTTGTTGCTTGTTCCCGAAGCAGGTAACTCCCCTTGGAGGAAGAAAGTGCTGAAGCTAGTTCTTGGCCACTGTCAGAAATAGGCTAGAAGGACACAGGACAACATAGCAGTGGCTCAAACAGGGAAAGGTAAGAGCATAGGCAAGAGACCGAGGGAGAGCGAGGCTGAGGTTGAGCTGAGCAATGCTAGAAAATGTCATGGAAGGAAAACAGTGAACAAACTAATCCAGGAAGCGGTGGCTACATATGTGGGCGGCACCAGAGAGGAGATTCAATGGCTCATCACAGAGTAGGGGGAGGACATCAACAAATTTGAGAATGAGGAGGCAATGGACATGGAAGAGTGGAAGGTTCGGATTCCTCATCGAGTACACACTCGTGGCAGAGAAACACAATATAAACAAACTCTACACCTGTATTGGCTATTGAAATTCCTCCTAGGGAAGGCGATGGAACAAATTTGGATGACTCTCATTAAGGAATTTCCAGATTATAAGCAGGAATTTAAAAATATCCAAGTTCAGCTATAGAAACAGGATGGTTGTCTAGGCTGAATTGAGGAAAATTTCTCAAGCGTGTTCCTGTTGACTGAGCTACCCAAATCCAGTGCAAAAGACTTGACCCCGGGTACCTCGACTGATCATGAGAACTAGAAGGATGAAGTCATAGTATTTTTACTTAATTTTATATGCATATAGCATTTACTTTCCAGTTTGCAGTAGTTTATATATATATAAAGACAACTTATGGTTGTGAACATGATAATCAAGTATATATAGCTTGGATAGATAAACTAACTATTTTTTGCTATTGGATGGCGTATAATGCGGTTAGGTGGTCAACAAATCTGGTTTCCCAAACGACAGGTTGAGATCACCTAACTAGGCTAAGTGGTTGTAACCTGCTTGTAAATATTATAACAAAAAATAAGGATCTACCAAGTTTACAAAAAAAAAAGATGCTAGTTTATAATTAATAATATCAAAAATTAAATCAACTAGTTTGATTTAAATAAACAATATATTTTTTTATTTAGATATTTTTTTATTTTTTTTTAATATGTATATTTCTAATAATAAAGATATTGTTAATCATATTAACATTGTGTTATGTTCATATTTACAATTACTCAATACAAAGAGTTAAATAATAAAAATTAGTTTGAATTATTGATTTTTTTTATATTGATTACAAGATACCAACCATCATCCCCGTGAAAATTGGCAAATTCTGAAAGTTTTTTACTTTATTAACGTTATGTTATGTTGGTATTTATATTAAATATAATTTTTCATGATTCTTAAAATTTATTACTATACAACTTCATATAATCTTCTATAACTTCATATATTTACTTTATTAATGTTACATTATGTTGGTATTTACAATAAATGTATCTTTTACAATTCCTAAAATTTATTTTTATACAATTTCATATAATCATATATAACTTTATGTATCTATTTACTTTAAAATTGTATCATTATTTGAGTTAATATAGCCATTATGTTATTTGTTTATAATTACAATCTTTTTTAAGTATATCTTTCTCTAATTTAACTTTAATAAAAGTAATATCCACTAACTATATTTAAATAAATAATATATTTTTTTAATTCGGATATTTTCTTTATTAATGCATTAACATGTAGATTTCAAAATAATAAATATATGTTAAGTCAACAAAACCATATTAACATTATGTTTTGTTCGTATTTACAATTAGTCACTACAATTAATTAATAAAAATTGGGTTGAATTAGTGATTTTTTATTTTGATTACAAGATGTCAACTATGATCCCTGTGAAAATTGGTGAATTGTTATTGGTGAATTATCATGTGATTAAATTTCATGAGTGGCATGGGAGACATGTTAATAAACCAAAAATAAGACACCCAAACTCTTAAACCAATTACAGGCTAACATTTTATTTATTTTTACTTAAAAAAATACTTTAATAATTTCTAAAGTTAAACATTACAAGTTGTCATTCTCAATGTTAAACTAGCGGTGGTAGTCCTTCCTTCGCAAGAACTAATAAGTGGCAAAGTGTAAATCCATATAATATTTTATCAATTTAATTAAAAAGCATCAACTTATTTAATATTTTTCAATTAATAAGCATAAATTTATATCATAGTTTTTTTTAAGTTGAAATTGAAACTAGTGTAACAAGAGTTGCAAGGTAGTTTAGTCCTTGCCACTCATGTTAGCAATTATGCTTTGGAAAAAAATTAGAAAATTTGCATAAAAAATTATATCCTCTATTGTTCAATGTTCAACTAATAATGATCCATAAGCAAATCGAATTTTATAGTCTTGCTTTGGCCTGAACTAATAAATTGACATGTGAAGTGGATAAATTTATTGATTGTTCATCTACAAAGACTTGCATAAATTTTGGTGGGTGGTAACCACTAGTAAGTATACACATTTACAATTTTACTCAAACATAAGTGTTGGGGAAAACACAAAAAATGGTGGGAAGTAACTTTGGTAAGTATAATTATTTACGTTGTATTCCTATATATTGATGGTAAATATGTTATTTACCATAGTGTGAGCCATTTTCAAGGATTTATTGCAACCATGTGCATAAACTATGGCATAAATATGTGAGGTAGTTATCCACGGAATTTTATTATGCAAAGGATACAATAAAGCCTTCAAGTTATAGTCTAATCAAATATTTAAAAAATAGTATTTTAATAATATTGAAAAATAAATATTATTTTTCAAAGTTAAACATTATAAGTTGCATTTTTCAATGCTAAATCAATAGTGATCAACAAGCAAATCCATTACTAAAATCTTACCTTTACAAAAACTAAAAAACTAAAAATTTCATGTATATTTTTAATAAAATATAAAAACACCTTATCTGAAACTATATATGAAACTATAAAGGGTGTGGGTGAATTGATAAATGACAAGGGGAAAAAAAGACAAAAAAGATGCCAAGTCAAAATATCAGTATATAGACAACAGAAATGAGAAAAAAATTTCCATTCTCATTCATTTGGGAAGTTAAGGGATTTTATGGGTTGTTTTGCATGTCATTCAAAGTTAAGAGATCTTATGGGACACCAAATCCTTCCTAGGAACTTTGAAGGCAATTATATCCTACTGACTATGAAGGATGAACTGGCAACTATATCCTACTGACTATGAAGGATGAACTCGCAATTATATCGTACTGACTATGAAGGATGAAAGTTCAGGAATAGAATGAAATGAATTTTTAAGTATGGTGAGGGTTATTTTCTATTTTATAAAAGAGGAATTGTAGATATAATTTGATTAACTTTGACAGAAAAAAGGCTAATATTATGGACATGAAGGCCATATATGAATTAATTAAGACGTTGGTTGTGTTAAGAATCTGAGAGGAAGTGGAGAGATATACAATGACAAGTTCAAAGGATGGACATGTCACTGTATCGTGGATGAATAGGATGAAAAACATGGATAGTTACTAGGGGAATGTTAGACTGGAACTATATTTCTCCACTTCAAAGGAGAGTCAACTGAAATTTAAGATGACCCGTAAAAACAAAATAGGGTGGATGGAAGTAAGAAATCAGACCTAGCTGGAGCTAATTGAGCAGCAAGGAGCCACTATTGTAAGCTTCCATAGGGAGCACTGGGTGTGTATCCATGAGAACAAAACAAATAATCCACCACCTTGTAGTAATACTCCCACACTTAAAAAGAAGAATCTTTACCGATGAGTATAATGGGCGAGATGCAGTGTCTGAAGGAGCAATAACACATGCAAGACAAGTGGGTGTTGTAGCATATAGATTCATGCCCGCATTTAACACCCAAAACATGTGCGCATAGGGTTGAGGTATTGTCATTAGTGAACTCTCCTGCCAAATTATAGTAACCAGGGGAATGTTAGACTGGAACTATATTTCCTCCACCTTCCCTGCTTTAAATTGATAGAAAAAAGGTTAATATTATGGACATGAAGGCGATATATGAATTAATTAAGACGTTGGTTGTGTTAAGAATCTGAGAGGAAGTGGAGAGATATACAATGACAAGTTTGAAGGATGGACATGTCACTATATCATGGATGAATAGGATGAAAAACATGGATAGTTACTAGGGGAATGTTAGACTGGAACTATATTTCTCCACTTCAAAGGAGAGTCAAGTGAAATTTAAGATGACCCATAAAAACAAAATAGGGTGGATGGATGTAAGAAATCAGACCTAGCTGGAGATTATTGAGCAGCAAGGAGCCACTATTGTAAGCTTCCATAGGGAGCACTGGGTGTGTATCCATGAGCACAACACAAATAATCCACCACCTTGTAGTAATACTCCCACACTTACAAAGAAGAATCTTTACCAATGAGTATAATGGGTGAGATGCAGTGTTTGAAGGAGCAATAACACATGCAAGACAAGCGGGTGTTGTAGCATATAGATTCATGCCCGCATTTAACGCCCAAAACATGTGCGCATAGGGTTGAGGTATTGTCATTAGTGAACTCTCCTGTCGAATTGTTAGACTGGAACTATATTTCCTCCACCTTCCCTGCTTTAAATTGACGAGACAAGGGATCGATATTGTAGAGTTGGTGGAGTAGCCACGCGTATCACACCATCAAGCAAGTGGTAACCATTTTTCCTTCGTCGCAGTCAACCTCTCGGTCATCAACTCCCTATTCACACATGGAAATCATGCAGGCTATCAAACTTCCCAAGCTTAAATACACCCCATCAAGGAGAGTATTATTTTTACTTAAATAAAGTATATTTTAGTGAATGGAGTTGGATAAACTTTGGAAACATAACTCATTTGTTATTAATCCAACAAAAACTACTATATAATCAACAAATTATGGGTTTTTAATTTAAGATTAATATAATAAGATTACCATATGTTATAATATTATATGTTTTTTTTTTTTACGAAATCGGGTACTGATATATTATAAAACTTTCAGGAACAAAGTCCTATTACATAAGTATGGCAAACCAAGGCACTGGATCCAAAACGGGTTCATAGACCCTTGATCCTCATTGCTACATAAATGGTAACTGAAGTAAAAGAGGTAACGGCTATATTTCCGGATAAAAGAGCCTGCCAGCCAACAAAATTTACAAGTCATAAGTCCTAGGGGTACTGCTGGTTCACTGAGTCATCTGGGAGGGCTTCCTTCCTTGCGCTAGCTCTGGTTGAAGCTTCCGCTTGCATACTTTGGGCAAGAGTCTTGATGTGAGCAATAGCTTCTTCGAGATGGGTGCATCTGTCTTTCAGGGCCTCAATCTCAGCTTTTTGTTTTTCCAACTTCTTCCTCTTTGATCTACTGTCAGCTTGGTAGTCATCTTTGAGGTCGTTGAATCTCTTGATAAAACGAGCTATCATGAATGTGTGCGCTTTGCACAGAGTACACTCACTGTTCGTGATAACGTTTTCAAGAGGATTGGTGGGAGGCTCTGGGGCTCCTTGCTGATCCTATTGATCTGCCATTTTTCCGAACTATAAAGGAAAACCAGATGACTGAAGTTGCAGATGAGAGCGGAGGCTGTGTGTGAAAGTGAAGGAAAAGGGGAGGGCGAACTGAGAGAGGGAGAGATGAACTGAGATGCGCAGGGGATGAAACAGAATGGAGGGGGAGCAACAAAAGATAGCGGTAGTGGAGGAACGAATGAGGGGACATTGAGACAGCACAGCCAGAAACCAGTTAGAGATTAAAAGTGCCTTATAAATTAGAAAGCCTGAGATTACCACTGATAAGAGGGGAGATCCAAGCTCCTGGAGACCTCACGCAGCTTCTTGAAGAGTTCTGGACTGAAAGGAGACATGCGCCTGAGCCTTCGAATCGTTGAAGAGGTTGATTAAAGAGAGGGTCTTGTTGCAATAAATAGGGGAAGGGAGGCAGCTTGAAAGGGAGAACCAAGGCGGGGAGATTCTGATCAAATGATGACTGATAATCCAGAGGGAGATCTTGCTGCGTGCGATGGTGGTTTTGGGAAGATGGCTGGGAGGACCAAGCCTGAGAGAGGTGGCTGATATTAGAGGGATCACGAGTTTAGGTTTTAGGGAGGTGACCTGGTCTGATATGGAGGGGAGGATCTGAGAGAGAAAGGACAGATTTACGCAGTCGAGGAGATTTGCCTGATAGAAAGGAGATATGGGGATGTGGTGAGTTCGAGAGGGATGATGACTGAGATGGCTCAGAGTCTGATACGATGGGATGGGATAAGAATCTTTATGGTATTGCTCTGTCATAGATGGATTCATTTTCCTTAACTTGGCCAACTTGCCTACTCACTGCCTTGTTGGCTTGCTCATCTGCTTCTTTGTTGCTGCTCCTTAGCACATGTTTAAAAGTGGCGCCTTCTATGTCTCTTAAATTGTCAATGATCCTGGACTTAATATTGTTCAGAGAAATTTGATCGAAATCCTTCCCCGAGGTCATAGCTGCTATAATGATAGATGAGTCCCCCATAATGAGCGGATGTTGGAGGCCAAGTCTTCTGAGAATGGAGGTTCCTAGTAGCAGGCTATAAGCCTCGGCTTTATTATTGGACATTATGCCCAATCCCCATTCGTAAGTCACCAGAATCTTGCCTTGTTGGTCTTTGATGACTCCCCCAGCACCTGCCTGTCCCGGATTATTTTTTGAGGCTCCATCGAATTGGAGGGAGGGCCTCTTTTGATTTTGAATCCATCCTCTGATTTCTTCATCCGGGCCTCTTAATTTCCAATCGATCTTTTTCTGACCCGTGCTTATTGTTTTGTGGCTCCTTGATTCGTAGTTGAATTTGGCTATCCATTCCATTTCCCTTGGGTTCCATGTTTCCTGGTTTGATTGGACTATTCCATTAGCACTTAGAGTTTCAGAGATGAGGGAAATTGATTTTGCAAGGATGCAGGGGATACTGGGCTTCTTGTTGTTGAAGATACATTTGTTTCGGGCAATCTAGATTTGCCAACAAAGGTTTGGAGGAATGTTGTTCCACAATATTTTGGCCAGGGTTTTGTTTTTCTTGGGGTAGGGATAGCTGTTCCCCCAGTTTTTTTGCAGGAGGGTGATCTGATTGGGCAGGTCTCCTATGCTTAAAGGGCTGGTTATAAGCTTCCAACAATTTCGGGCAAAGGTGGATTCAAGGAAGAGATGGTTGCTGCTTTCTTCTGCTGCTCTACACAGGCAGCATATTGAGGGGCCAAGGATGCCCTTCTTCCTTAAATTTTCCGTTGTAAGGATTTTTCTTCTCCGAAGGGTCCAGTTAAAGAACTTGACCTTTGGAAGGCATTCAGGGTTCCAGACTACTTTGTGAAGAGGCCAATTGTTGATGGCTGAGGCGTTTTGGAGGATTTTATACCCTTCTTTGACAGTGTAGCTTCCACCATTGGGGTCCCACACATATTTATCCTCGGAAAGTTTGTTGAGTGGAGCTGAACCTATGAGAGAAAGCTTGAGGTCAGCCCACTGCTCTCTGAGATTAAAGGGGAGGAGGAGGTGTTTCCAACCCAGCCACCTATTTTGCTCCCATATGGAAATGTCATAAAGGGACTTTAACTTTTTTGCTTCCATCCACAAATGTAGAGGTCTGAGATTTGGGAGAGCTTCCCTTGCTTCTGTGCCCATTATGCGTTTAGTCCATATGTTAATGCCACTTCCATTTCCCTGAGCTCTTGAAATGTAACTGTCATGCGGAAAGAGTTATTTTTGCTAACAAAACTAACCTCCCTAGGAGTCTAAGACTCTCTAGTGACAAACAAGACAATTAAGAGCAATCCTTCTCTAAACATACATTATTCTATGAGAAACCAAGTGTTTTTCGATCCTACCTCAAGTCCAACGCTTGTTGCAGCAGTCCAGCCTCGTCGATCCAGATGAGCTCCTCCTTCACTTTGAAACCTGCATACACTAACAATCAAACGATTACATAACACCTGAATATTCCATAAAACAAAGCATATTCAACATATAGACCAAGGAGTATATGAAACAATTCATTAACAACAAATCATTGAGAAGAATGGACTTATTTGTATTAAGGAAACAAAAAAGAAACCATTACAACCTGAGCCTTGGTGTTGTGCAAGTTCCTCCGAGGGTCCAACAAGAGTTTTCCTCTACTTTGACAAGCTCACCCACTTCCAAATGAAACAAGAAAGGATGGTAATCTCTCCTCACAAGCTTCTACAAGGAAGTCCTAATTCCAGCAGCATCTACCCTTTGGAATGTTCAGCTTTCAACCTGCCCTCCTTTGGCCCAATGCCTGTATTTATAGTGTTCTAGAGGAAGTTATTCAGGTCCAACATCAATGGGATACTCCCTCTTTTGGATGGGGTAGCTCCTCTCTTGATGGGATAAGTTCCTCTATCATAGGGATGCATGAACCATCTGGAAGCGCTCAATACACGTCAAACACTCTTCTAGAAAGCTCTAGAAGTGACCACAAGTAACTTTTTTAAGATGAAACTCGCGCCTTTTGACCTTTACAGGAGTACGCAACCATCCCTTGACTTACAGAGCGTACAAGTACGCAGGTACAATGAGCTTGGGATGCGTACACGCAGGCAAGGTAGAGAGAACCTGCGTACCCAGAGATAAACATGATTTTTAATGACTTTCTCTCTTTTTTGAAGTTTGACATGGAGAGCAGAGGTATAAAGCTTGACAAGGAGGATAATATGACTATTGATGGAGCCATATTAACTGCAGATAGTCATGGTGACAAATTTCAGTGTAACAGATTGCCCCCTAAAGTGCGAAGCCTGTAATAGATAAGGGTTTTATATCATCTAGGAAGGGTGAAGTACTTTATCATTTCGAGGATTATCTCATGGAGAGCCCGGTTAGAACCTGCAATTTTCAACACAAAATACATGTATAAGATTATATCATCGCTGAGGTAGGCATTCCCATACTCAGATCAAAACTTTAACTAACAGACTAACTACTCTGATATAGGAATGATTTCATAATACATCAAAATCATAGACTCGTGTAGACATAGTATGGATGCAGCCATCTGTTTATAATTGATCTGCAATATATTGAATACAAACTCCTCGCAGCCTGGATGGTGGAAACTAGATCCAGGGTCTTCATCTCTACTTCCCGAATCGGTACGATTCTAGCCATGCGAATAAATGAGTCGATGTGGAACATGGTAGAAACCACTTGATTATCGGTCAATGATGTAAACTGTTAACAAGCATGAGAGAGACCACCAGTAATGTCAATGGTTCTCAAAGTACCCAGCACAATCCATGAGATGTGAATGAATGAGTCGATGTCGAACATTTCATGGAATCCTTCGATCGCAAGTCAATGACAAAAACTGACGTCGAAGG
>APFE031695455.1:0-22552 GCA_000404065.3 Pinus taeda | reverse complement strand
AACTATGTCATTATTGGACATTTATGAAACCTGTAGAAAATCTGGTGGTATGTTAACATGATCATGCAATATAAATCAAAGTAGAATATTATAACCTACTTCTACTATCAATTTGCGAAAGCTTAAAGATCGAGCTAAACAATATAACGAGAAGAGGAGGAATCATTGGTACAATACGTATGAAAATACTTTGGGGAAATCGTCACCTAAAAACCCCACACTATTGTATTATCATACATGGTGGAAATGCATAGGAATTATACAAATCCTTGTCTCTCACAGCTAGCCAGCTCTCCATACAATCCTTACAGATGTTCACACGCAATCTTGGCTTCTCTCCAACCTTCGTGTTAGCCCTCTAAGCTCCTATTTTGTTGTGATGTTCCTTGTGGATGATTCTCCTTTTACCAAGTGGATGATCTCTCTCCAAAACTGAACAATCGTCAAGGATGATGCCTTGACTACATGCATGAGTTTTCTTTATAAGAAAATACATGAAACTTATATTACACTGTCCTTGACATTTAACTCAATTGGATCTTTCTCAGAATACACATGCATTAGTTTCTAATGATGGAATCTTCAGTTAACTCGAGTAGCAGTAGTTGAGTGCATGCATGCATCAATTGACTGTTAACTCACCATTAGCTCCTCAACCAGTTTGGAACTAATTTAACTGGACTTAACTCAATAAACTAAGTTAACTAATTACAACTCAAATATAAGTCAATATTATCTCCTTAATTTAAGGGATAACTCTTGCAAGACTTGAGAAAGACTTTTAACTTGAATTTCTCCAACTAATTAATTCAAAATGAGTTACTTAATTATTTCCAAGTAGTTGTTAAGACTAAATTCGATTTTAATTCACAATTTAATTCAAGGAAAACTAAATTGGAATATTCTTGTTGCCATATTTCAACACTCCCTCCCAACAAGAAAGGGATTATTTGCCACCTTGATCCTCTCTCTATGGAACTCGAATTTACACTTTGAAAATGTCTTGGACAAAATGTTAGCATCTTGCTCCTATGTCGAAATATATTGCAGCAACATGATCTATGAAAAGCCACATGCAATAAATCTTGCCTTATGATTCTCCATGCTATCATCAACAACTTGCTTTACCTTCTAAAGCCAACGGGAACTCACAACTCACTTGTTCTTCGGTCTCGAAACCACGTACAAAATACTGTTATGAACTATGGAGTCATACTACTCCACCATAGCATCAACCCAAATCGGCTGTTGCACTTGCTTCATCAAAGGAAGATGGCTCAATCTCAACACATTCCCCAAAAATGGCCATGTATCCAGTATACCGCTCACACGAGCTCCTCTATCTGTGGTGAGAAGATGTTGCTCCCATATTCTCTTTCGCATCCTCCAACAATCTTTCAGCTTCTTTTGTGCACTTCTGTCCATCTCTCGAAGACTCTGCATGATTGGATGTCTCCACTCCTAGAACCTTTGCATGCGGCTGCTCTGCATCAGTCTAAGGCTCCTCCTCCTTAGGAACCAACAGTTCCTCCATAGCCTATAGTTGGATCTCCCTCTCAAGGGTAATTCTCATGGCTTTCTGCTCATCAAACTTGAGATCTCTGTGAACCACTGTCCTTCGATTGGTAGGCAAGTACACCCAATAGTTGTGATGTGTATTAGTGTACCCCACAAATTCACCAACTCTGTTGTTGGCTCAAGCTTCTTCCATGCATCCTTTGTCACATGGAAATATACTGATGAGAAAAAGATCCTAAAGTGACCCACGTCTCGTCTCTTACTAGAGAAATCTTCCTCTGGTGTCTTCATCCCAAGTATGCGATATGGGCTTCTATTCTGCAAACAGAATGATGTGTTGCATGCCTCAGCCCATAAGTGAAGTGGTAGGCCTTGGTCATCCAACATTGCCCATGCTTCTCTTACAATAGTTATGTTCTTCCTCTTGTCCACCCCATTCTATTATGGGTTATAAGGTGCCATGAATTCTCATTTAGTTCCTTCCACTGCACATAATTCCTTGAACTATTGAGAGACATATTCTCCACCGTTGTCACTTCTCAAGGCCTTGATATTCTTCCCTCACTCTTTTTCAACCAAAGTTTTGAACTCACAAAACTTTGTGAAGGTTTGGTCCTTATTTTGCATGAAATAAATCCAACATTTACAAGAATAGTCATCAATGAAAACCACATAATACCTTTTCTTCATTGTGAATTCTGTCGAGAATGGTCCACACAAAGCAGTATGAACTCGCTCTAAGATAACCTCTACTCGAATTTCCTCATCATGAAACGAAGACTTGGTGTACTTTCCCAAGATACAACCTTTGCATGTGTCAACTTGCTCAAGTTTACCTTTGGGAAGTCCTGTAGATATCTACTGCATTGTCTTCAAAGCCCCATGATGGAAATGCGCCAACCACCTATGCCACAACTTGCCAATGTCTTGGATTTGCACCAATTATACTTTCATACTCAATGCTGCACAATCATTTACCTCTAGTTTATAGATATTCTTCACCTGAATCCCTATCCTCTTGGTCTAACCTGTGACTATGTGTCTTAGGAACGTCTTTCCTTTACTGAAGACAACGTTGTAGCCTTTGTCCTCAAATATCGTGACTGATACCAAGTTCTTCTTCAGTCCCAGCACATACATGACATCTGTCAAGGTGAGAGGAGCTCCATTCTCCCTCTGAAAAGCAACCATGCCCACTCCTGAAACACTATACCTTCTGCCATCACCCATCTCTATGCACATCTTGAGGTATTTCTCCTCCAAGGCACTGAATAAATTTTTATCACTCGTCATGTGGAATGAGGCTCCACTGTCAAGATACCACACACAACCTATCATCGATGACACCATGCATGTGATGAGGGTAAATTCCATTTCAAACTAAGAAGCTAATGCCTCACCTTCCGATCCTTCTGAGGATCCCTTCTTCGACTTCTTCGATATGCAATTAGTCGCATAATGTCCCATCATGTGACAATTAAAGCATCTTACTTTAGAGATGTCACCCTTCTTCCCTCCATGAGAAGAATTCGATTTGTAATGGGAAGCCTTCTCCTTCCCTTTCCTTGCCTTATATGCTAAGGCTAGATTTCATTCATCATCATTCCTGGATGAAGAACCATCTCGTGTGCTCCTCCTGATCTCCTCCTGCATAAGATCCGACCACAGTCATTCCCAATCCAGCAGTTTCTGCCTTCCATTCACAGAGTCCTAGTAGGTATTCCAACTCTTTGGAAGCCCAAGGAGAGGGAGGCTCACCATATCATCATCGGCATTAGTTATTCCCACACTGTCAAGCTCATCTCTATAGGTGGTGAGCTTGTTCAGATATGTGGAAATAGTACCACCCTTCTCCATCTTGATTCTTTGAAGCTTATCATTGAGTGCCAATTTCCTCTGGTCGCTACAATTTTGGTAGAGGTCCTTCAATGTCTTCCACATTGAACATGGAGTATCCTTCCCATGGAGACTCGAGACAATATGGTTTCGAACTCCCTCAAGGATGATCCGTCTCACCTTCACCACACACTTCTTCCACTCAACCAACTCTTGTGCGTTAGTTGAGGCTGGATTTGGGATTTCTTGATTAATGAATTCCTTCAAGCCATCATCTTCTAATACAACCTCCATTCTATCTTTCCATGCTATGTTATTCGAGCTACCTTCCAAGGCATACTCGAGTCTCAAGTCATAGAACGCCATTGGCCAACCTTGAAGTATGATATGAATTTGATTTTCACCTACAACCCTGAACGTCAAACTTTGAATTCTATTCTAAGTATACTGTTCAGAGCTCTGATTCCATGTAGAAAATATGGTGGTAGGTTAGCGTGATAATGCAATACAAATCAAAGCGGAATACTATAACCTACTTCTACTATCAATTTGTGGAAGCTTAAAGATCGAGCTAAACAATATAACAAGAAGAAGAAGAATCAATGGCACAATACACATGAAAATACTTTGGGGAAAGCCTTAACTAAAAACCCCACACTATTGTATTATAATACATGGTGGAAATACATAGGATTTATACAAAGCCTTAGCTCTCATAGCTAGCTAGCTCTCAGTACAATATTCACCGATGCTCACAGATAATCTTGGGTCCTCTCTAGCCTTCCTTTCAGCCCTCCAAGCTCCTTTTTCCTTGCGTTGTTCCTTGTGGATGATTCTCCTTTTACCAAGTGGATGATCTCTCTCCAAAACTGTGTAATCCTCAGGGATGATGCCTTGAATGCATGCATGAGTTTTCTTTATAAGAGAACACATGCAACTAATGGTACACTGTCCTTGACATTTAACTCAACTAGGTCATTCTCAAAATAGACATGCATGAGTTTCTCATGAGGGAATCTTGAGTTAACTGGAGTAGAACTAGTTGAGTGCGCAAATGCATCAACTGACTGTTAACTCACGATTAGTTTCTCAACCAGTTTGGAACTAATTTAACTAGACTTAACTCAATAAATTGAGGTAACTAATTACAACTCAAATATAACTCAATCTTATCTCCTTAACTTAAGGGATAACTCTTGCATGACTTCAGAAAGACCTCTAACTTGAATTTCTCCAACTAATTAATTCAAAATGAATTAATTAATTATTTTCAAGTAGTTGTTAAGGCTAAATTCGATTTTAATTCACAATTTAATTCAAAGTCAAATGAAATTTGAATATTCTTGTTTCCATATTTCAACTAAACCTTCTCTATAAAAATATCAAATATTTCCATGAATCTCTCAATCAATATTTATCCCTAACATCTCTATTTTCTTCTCATGTTTGAGTCTTATATAGAATTTTAGAATTTGTCAACATCATTACAATACCATCATATAGTTTATTCAATTCTTGATTCACAAGTAACTAGTAATCCTTAATACTCCTTCTTAATGGGTACTTATGCTCTCAATATGTGCTCATCAATTATACTCTTCAACTCTCTTTAAATTGGTCAATTATTCATGTTCATCATATATGCTATTTTCCTTCATGTTCTATATATACAATGTTATTATTTTGGTATTTTATCTTCAACTATGTTAGTCTTCTTTAATTGTACCTACAAAACATAAACAAAGGCTACCATCCACAAAATATATTGGTTAAAATCTACTGTATCCATCCATTCTCTCTGAAACTTATCTCATACATAGTTTAGCAACATAACAATACTTGTACCTTGTACTCCCTTTACATCTTCATTAATCATCATTTTGGTTCTTTGGCTTACCCATAACCACATCCTATAATTTTTTTATTTTACCCGCAACTACACTATGTCTTTCTTTGGTTTACTACTAACCATAATCTAGATTATCTTGGGTCACCCTTAGCCATTACAACTATGGGTTTTTGTGGATGGACTTGAACCATCACACCTCTAGGTTTGTGTGCATTATCTTAGACCATTACATTTTCAAGTGGTCTCACCTTACCATGAACCAACAAGTGGTTTCCCTAACCATAAACCATTATTACATCAAGTGGTTCCCATGAACCATCCATTACATCACTAATTTCATCTACAAACCATGAAACATTCAAATTAATGAGTACACTACCCGATATAAAATTTGTCTCAAGTACATGGAATTTCAAAGAATTTCCATTTTAGGCTAATCTATCCATCATACAAATATGGGACAAAAACCATTTTCCTTGCATCATTAAAAAACATTATTCAAGATGGACCATTTGTTGGGGATGTTGGTTTTCCTATATTTACTCAACTTTTGAACACATAACACTTTATTCTTGCCTTCATTCTTTTTTCCTACATTTTTGTTGAAGTATTTCTTCTTTTTCTTGTGCTTTATGTCTTCATCCTCATTTTTGCTACATTTCTCATCAAGTAATTTTTTTTTTGTCTAGGTTATGTGAGTCTAGAGATGACTAACACACCTAAAGTGTGGCTTGAGTAGGCACTACCTAGGGGCATCTAAGCCTTCAAATGGTATTGAACCTGTCCTAGGATGGATTTTTCCCACTGAACTTGTGACCTTAATGGTCTGCTCTAGGACACATTTCTCAACAAGTATGTCATTCTTTATTGTTATTCTATTTTCTCGCTTCAATAGGCATTTTCATTTTTCTCTTATGCTGAAGTCGAAGTGCAAGATTCCATCTTCTTCTTTATTCTTATTCCATCTTATTTCATTCATATTGTTTGTAATTTCCTCTATCATTTTCTTCTATTATGAAAGATACATAATTTCTCTCTTCATCAATGTTCTTCTTATTTTTGTTGTCATCTTATTTCATCTGCACTTGCAATATTCTTCATATTGAAAAGTGTAACTAGGTTGAGTATTCATAATGAGATGTAATTATGATTTTCTATAATGAGATGTAAAGAAGAAAAGTAAATTTATTGTGTTGCTTACTTCATGGGTTTCATGAGCAAGAGATTTTATTTTTGAGTGAAGAGTCCCATTGAGAGTATTTAGGAATTATTTGTCATCTAGTCATAAAATGTTAGAGTCATTGTCATGTAATGAAGTCATGTTACACTTTGTAAAAGTTCAATCATGTTTATGTAAAGTATCCTTGAGGACCTTGTCACTTATACTCTTCAAGACATCCTAGAACGATGAAAGAACATGCTATAGAAATCGACATAAATCTTGTCATCATGTTAGCCTACACGACATGAGATGAAGTTTATATGTAGCCACACTCGACCTCACTTAGAGGCAAGCAACTCAGCAAGAATTTAGAGAAGAAGAGCGAAGAAGAAGGCTACTAACTAGAAGTGTGAAGAAGTGATAAGGGGAGTTTCTTCTAGGCAAGTGAAGGAGGATTCATTTGGGTCATCGAAGGAGAGATTCTTTTCGGTTAGTGAAGGAGATATTCTTCTTCGTCAACGAAGTGAATTTTATTTTAAGATAGCGAAGGAAGGATTCTTTTGGGATAATGGAGGAAGGATTCTTCTGGGCAATGAAGAAAGGATTATTTTCAGGTACTTGTTCTGGGTAACCGAGATATAGATCTAGAGAACAAGATTCTCTAGATAAATTGAGTAAGATCATAGAGACTGAGTTAGGAAGTCAAGGAGAAGCCAGTGTGAAGGATAGAGACCGATTTTCTCTAGAAGGAGCTGCAAAGATTAGTTTGAGATTAAGAAGAAAGTCAAGAGAGGGAAAAGGCAAAGCATGAAGGTTAGTGAAAACGTTCTCGGGAGGATACTAGAGTCAAGGGTCTTTGTCATGGTCTTGGTACTCATCAATTGAAGATTTAAAAGAAGAATTTTGATAAGGTTTTCCTCACAAGAGGTGAGGGGTTTTTTCCCTCGCTCACAAATGTACATACTGTGTCACCTGTATTTTATTGTGCATATTGATAATTCTCTTGATGAAAAGAACACAATAGTATCATAACGAAGAAAAAACTATAAGCTAAGAAGAAAAAGTATATCACAAGAAATTATCAACGAGAGAAATGTTTTAACTATTCATGCCCTAAATTTCTCAACACTTCAGTCACCTATAGTTACATGTTTACAAAAGATATGCTTCCTGTTGGATTTCTTATTGTCTAGAAAGGAAACATTTGACCTTGTCCTAAAAACTTAATAAATGCAACATTGATATGATTTTACATGACTCCAAATTGTCTTGACTATTTGACTCACATGATGGGTACTACTCACCATGTATACTTGTTTAAGATGATATTCTTCACATGTTCATGATATCTTTTCTTAGTATAAATGACTTTTACAAACAATTTCTAATGTTAAAATGACAAACTCCAACATAGACCCAAACTTATTATACTTAAAATGGAAATAGAACAAATTATTGTATTATCACATTTCCATTAAGTGAACTTTAACTCCTCCATAAAAAAACAACAAAAATCATGAGTCTTACTTGATTTTATTAGAATGCATTCTCAACACTGTCTTTTCTTTATGGTGCTCCAAGCAATATTTTGACTCAAAACATTGTGGACCTAGCATAATATTTTTTTAAGAGACTCCTTGAGTTCAAATTTCTACCTTGGTTTAAACTTTAATATTAATATTCACCTTGACTTAAACCTTTATATCACTATTCATCTTCACTATATAAGTTAACTCTAACACTTAAAGGTTTGATCTTTACATAAGCAATTTTCATCCAATGAGCTTACCATAATACCTTTATTAAAACTTTACATTTAATCGTTATGATAAAGCATAATTTGAATTTCAATAACACCAAAATTAATGACTTTCTTTTGGCCCTTTCGAATAGAAAAGAACACGCTTTTATGAATGAGATTCGAAAAAAACAAAATCAAAACCTTCTCAGAATCGTAATGGACGTTCTGCATTTCCCAAGCCAGCTTGTTTATCAAAAGGAATTAATTTTCACTCTACTACTCTTTACTTAATTAGATTGAGATAAATCACTTTTCCATATAAAGACAAATAAGATATCTTTCTAATAGTTAAAAAAAATATATACCATGAATCAATAAGGTTGTCTTTATGGTTGACTTGAATTAGTAATGTTGTGTCTTTGTGAAGATAGAGCCTTCCCCACACAGTAATTTCTATAGTGCTTCTCTATTTCACTTTAAGTTTTCCACCTTTGTTCTTTCAACAACAACTTGATATTATTTGTCTCGAGATTCATTGTTCCTATCTATTGCCTATGGCCTAGAGAATCCCTAAAATATCTTCCCAACAAAGGAATGGATCCTTTTTCCCACAATTTACTTTTAATAAAAGTACTTCAGTGATTAGCAGTGATTTACAGTACCAAATGAAGGGAGATCTACACATTTTCCTTCATGCTTTCCTTGTTCGTCATTTCCAAGCAAAGCTAAATGTTACAATAGAGAGAAGGTGGAGGAAAAATTTCCTCACCTCATTCAGTAAAAGATTTTGGGGACCAAAATCGTCTCAAAATGAGGAGGTGTTATTTGAATTGGATCATTATATTTTTTTTCATCCATCTTAATGCATTTGGAGTGGAAATAGTGGAGGAATCAACTCGTCAGACTGTTTCTACGGGCGTGAGCGAGTTTGGCGAAATGGGGTCTGAAACCTTTCGGGAGCACTTTGAAGCATTAAACAACATTTTTTGGGGTAAAAATTACTTCTCAAGCATAGAACCTTTTCATGTTATTCTACACATAGAAATATTTCCAATAGGGTAAGAATAATGTCAATCGGAGTTTGTATGCAAAATTTATGCCACTTAGAAGTTGACCTTCCTATTTTCACACCTATACTTCGGGAGGATGCCGTGTCAGCCCCAATTATTCATGGAAAAGGGGTTAGCCACGTGTTTGTGATGTAAAATGCTCTAGAAGAGTCTATTTTGTAACTCTAGTTAAGAGTGGATGTAGTCAAAATTAACCATTAGTAGGTTATAAGGTTGTGTTATAATCAAACCACTAGGGGGACGAATCATTCCATTCTTTCAAGACCATTTTGTTCCATAGTTGAGAAAAAATAGCGTAGAGAGATAGTAGGTAGAGCACACACATAGGATTTATGCACTGTAGTAGTCCATGGGCCACTCACATTACTTCTTTGTATTTGTAGCAATATTTCGAGACAGAGAAAGAGAGCGAAGCATCCTCATTTTCTAGCTAGGTTTTCTCTTGAAAGGGTTTCCCATAGAGAATATCTTGTGCATTATGTGTGTGTGGGCTTATTTTGTTGATCTCTATTTTTTTGCTTGATTTAATTTTACTTGCATGTACTAATTACAGTTAATTTCACAAATCTAGAAATTAAATAAAACTGTAATAGTGTAGAATCTCATATTTTTAATATAACATTATCAAGTTTGTTGTGACAAAGTGTCGAGTGGAATATCTACAATGGTTTATGGATTAGCTTGGGTAGAGTTACTAGTCCCCTAGCCTTTTTTGGACAAACATTCTCGAACCTCGTAAAAGATGTGGGTTGAGTTACTAGTCCTGTAGCCTTGTTCGGACAAATGATCTCGAGCCGAGTAAACGTTTGGGTTGAGTTACTAGTACTCGGAGCCGGGTTGCAGCAAACACTCTAGAGCCCTCAGAGGCTCAAATAGAGATCGATTTGATGTTGGTTTTGTGATATCTCACCGTGAGGTGGAATCATTGTTTGATGGGTTGAGGTGGATGGCTGAAGAGAGATCTTGCTCGACCATTCTACGATTGGGTGGAACGTGGAAGTCCCATCCTGGGTTTGGAATTTGCATCATCAATGAAAGGTTATTTCTCCTTGTACTTCTATGAGAATTATGATGGATTATATGTGGTTTATATGGCTATGATTTTATTGGTAATTATGTCCCTATTATGCTAGTTATTTACATGCTTGATGGAAGAAGCCATGAGTGGCTCTCATCATGTTCTTACTTGTTATTGGATGATCAATGTATCTATGACCTAATGGAAGAAATCGCATCTAATGTGGTAAGGAGACAATGCTTCATAGTGAATCTCACATAAGTATGAGACCCCTATGCTCAAATATTACACTTATAGGTTTCATATTTACTAAGTGTTTGACAAAATTTTGGTCATGTCTAGTAGGGGTCCACTCAAGGTCTTGAACACCTAGTTTCTTAAGTACTGTCATTTCCATGTTATTTTACTTATTTGAAGAGATGGTTCAATTATCAACTGTGACTTAGGCTCTGTGGGTGAGAAAGTGGCTCAAATCCTAGAGTTGTTGGCATAGCATTGGCAATTTGGGTCTCTCGTAGCTAGCAAGCAAGCGTGTGAGAGCGACTATAGGGTTACAGTAGCATGCATGGCTTGTCATGGGAGAAACTTTGGGTTTAATTCATCTAAATGGTAGGTTAACTTAGGGGCTGGGCACCTTGAGTGGTGGATTAGGTCCTGGGGTCTTGAAGCACTTAAAGGAGGTCTCTATGTTGTGTTTAGGTTACCTAGGTGGTTGAATGATATCATGGTAGCCTCTGGTCGCATGTTTACCGTTGGAGGCTCCTTGCTTGGGTAGATGTGGGAGGAGGGTGTTACAATCATCTTCTTTTATTATGAAACATATATCATTTCTCTCTTGGTCATTTTTTTTCTTATTTTTGTTGTCATCTTCTTTCATTTACACTTGCAATATTCTTCATTCACCTATAGTTACATGTTTACAAAACTTAATGGGTGCAATGCTGATATGATTTTACATAACTTAAAATTGACTTGACTATTTGACTAAAGTGATGGTTACTACTTACCATGTGTGCTTCTTTAAGGCCATATTCTTCCAATGTTCATGATATTTTTTTCTCACTATAAATGATTATGTATGCTTCTTTAAGACTATATTTTTCCTATATTCATGAAATTTTTACTTACTATAAATCATTTTTGCAAACAATTTCTAATGTGAAAATGGCCAATTCCAACATAGACCTAAACTTATTATACTTAAAATGGGATTGGCACAAATTATTGTATTATCACTTTTCCATTAATTCTAACACTTTAGGTTGTCTCTTTACATTAAGCAATTTTAGTCCAATGAGATGACCATAATACCTTTATGAAAAATTTACATTTGATCGTTATGATAAAGCATCATTTGAATTTCAATAACACCAACATTAATGACTTTCTTTTGGCCCATTCGAACACCCAAAAAAACACTTTCGTTAATGAGATTCGAAAAAAACACAATCAACCCTTCTGAGAATCCCAATGGACGTTCTGCTTGTTTATCAAAAGGAATTAATTTTCACTCTTCTATTTACTTAATTAGATTGAGATAAATCACTTTTCCATATAGTTAAAAGCAAAAAACATATACCGTGAATCAATAATGTTGTCTTTATGGTGAATCAGTAATGTTGTGTCTTTGTGCCCCATACCGTGAATCAATAATGTAATTTCTGTAGTGCTGCTCTATTTAACTTTACAGTTGCCACCTCTGTTCTCTCAACAAAAGTTTCTGTCTATTGCCTCTGTTCTTTCACGAATAGTTTGGTATTATTTGTATTATTTTTATGTTCCTGTCTATTTCCTATGGCCTGGAAAATCCCTAAAATATCTTCCCAACAAAGGAATGGATCATTTTTTCCACAATTTACTTTTAATAAAAGTACCTCGGTGATTGGCAGTGATCTACACATTTGCCTCTTATTTGACCAGATTGTGCAAATACATCTAGCATTTGAATCGTGCCTTCTCTTGGCTGGAATGAGAAATCCCTTTTTTTGGTTGCAACTCAACCTTTCATTCATATTCTTTTCAATAGAAACCCATGCTATGATATTTCTCTACAACTAGTTCTCTTCACATCTCCAGTCGTGCTCTATCAGTTACATTACATTAAATTTTTTCAGTCAATGCAGTGCATTTAGAACATAAGATCAAGCAACAAATTTTCCCATCGTTAAATAAATCAACACTTCACACACCCATTACTTGGTCTTAAAAGCTAGCACTATCTTGATTTATCAATTTTGTTGTTCACCACTCCACAAATATTTCAGTCATTCCTTTGGATCATTATTCTCATCAATTCGGCTCTCGTGTAATTCCACACTCATTTGGCAGAAGTGCTATTCATCTGTCATTTTGTCTCCACATTTTTCTATCTATATATTTTCTTCCAAAAACTTCACTAGCTTGTACCATCCATGGCAGCGAAAATGCATTTGAATAAGTACTCTATTCAACAAACTTGGCTGAATTCTCAATTTATTTTGTCTTTTGTTTTTTTTATCTATATATTTCTTCTCAAAACTTTACTAGCTTCTACCATCCATGGCTGCGAAAATACATTTGAATAAGCACCCTATTCAACAAACTTGGTTCAATTCTCATTTTTTTTTTCCAAATTCACTTATCAGCAACTTATTACTCTAATACCAATTATTAATTTTCATAACTAACATGAAATTTAAAAAACAAAATACATTTTTTTTTCCAAATCCACTTATCAGCAAGTTATTACTCTAATACCAATTATTAATTTTAATAACTAACATCAAATTTATAAAGCAAAATATAAAGCAAAGCATATCAATAATTCACACTCAATAAACTTTAAAAAAAATTGTATTAATAAATCATTTCCCTATATGATTTTATTATATAAATAGTTTTTTTCCCTTCCATAAAAACTATGTTATAACTGAATATTGAAATCGACCATCTTCCTACCTTTTTTTTCTATAAATCACTCATTTCATATTCATCCTTATCATTTCTTTTGTTTTCCTCTTTGTTCTTTTTAATATAAATTTCTAAAATTAAGTTAGAATTACAGACCATTATATAATTTAAACAATATTATTTTATTCATTCATAAAGAAGACATAACTGTCCATATCAAAGATACTAATCTTCTAATATGCAACCAAACATATACTTTGTTTACATGAAAAAACAAAGTAATGAATGTTGTAAGTGTCTAGGTTACTCTCGTTTATATTAATCAAAGTTTGACTGGAGTTCCCATATTTACACATTTCTGCTTTCGTAATATTTACTCAAATTCTCTCCAGGCTACATCATATCATGTTTCCTATTGAATTACTGTCTTTGCAAATGTGTGAAGAGATTTAATATTCTTTTACAGACATTAAAAATGAACACAACGATCTTAATGATCATAGTAATGATCAACCTCCCCGTATTGAAATATGATCCCCATACCAACCAAGGTTGGATGGGCAGCTACATAAGACACAACCTCTCTTAACTCGCCCATTAAGTCACTCATTTTCGCAGAAAAAAAATGAAAATACTATGAAAATAGAAGATTGACATAATAGTCAATAAAATGGTCTCGAGTATCCTCGTCATCCCAAAGCTCATTATGATGATGTATTATAATGAGGATTAAAAATGGTGTCTATTTCCAATCTTGTTATAAATAATACCCTTTTAAAAGTGTCTTGTACTATGGATCGTGGTATAATGTCTTACACTCTCTTTCATAATGATCTAAAATTTTCTCTTTACTTAGTTTTTTTATATTTTTTCTATGTGGTTCATGGACCCTCCAGATCACTGATCACTACGTTAATGGAATATTTGTACTAGACCCATTTACCGAAGGGATCACTCCCTATGGGTCAACCATGGAGTGTGACCTTGAGAGTGTCAAGAGAATTGAATTCATGACCCCTCAATAACAAAAGTACTTTAACAAGGAGTACTCAATGAATTGAGCTAACCCTCATGGCTTACTCAATTCTCCCATTATCTAACCTATCTAGATTGTTTCTTAATAAAATACTTTCACATGTGCATATACCTTCTTGCTTTTTTATTTATTTCTTCCATCCATATAATCCAAAAAAATCAATCTAAAGTTACCCAAGTATCCTTGCTTTTATCTATTAATTTCCAAGCTTCAAATCCATTCAAATTCCCCTTGTCCCTACACATTCATGCTTACATGATGAATACATGATGTTGAGTTGGAACTAAGATGGAGATGAGGTTATATGATATCGAAAGCATGTCTTAGTATGTAGGTAGGTTTTTCTTGTGCTTGTTTGTGTGAAGTCAAATTCATGGAGGATTCTAGATCCTTGTACATTGCCATTAGTCTCTAGATCTCCATCTAAAACACATGCAAGATTCTAGATCCTTCTACACCCCCATTAGTTTCTAGATCTCCATCTAAATCACATGCATTATTCTACATCCTTCTTGAGTCTTTATAAATTTGTAATTTCTCTGGCCAAGGAAAGCAAGCCAAGGTCAAGGCGTATTATGTAATGTAAAGTGATTTCTGTTCTCTAGTGATTATTTTATCTATTCCGGTGTTCTTTCTCCCTTTGTCTGTCTCTGAAAGTATTCTTTGCTATTGTCATCTAAGTCTCTCACTATAAATCTATTGTGTGTGTGATGTATTCTCTGAACTAACAACTCGTATTAGAGCTAGGGTCGAATATACCTCTCGAGCTGTTCAAGGATCTATTGAGGAAATTGGAAATCGGTGCAAAGAATAGAGTCGAGGAAAAGCATTTGTTCCAAAAATAGCAAAGGAACTAGGTAAGGAACGTTAATGCACTTGTTGCAAGAAATAAAAAGGTTGTGGGCATATGGTGAAACGTGCCATGAAGCCTAAAACATGGAGTGCGTAAGTGCTTTAAGTGGAGTTCGTAATTTTTTTCATCAAGCTTGCACATATACAAACCAACATATGTATGTGTGAAATGTGAAAAGGTTAAAATAGTATATATGTTTTTTATATTTATATAATTATATGTTGGAATTTTGAAAAGTATATTTTAAAAAGGAGCGAATTTTGAAAAGGGTATTTTAAAAGGAGGAAGGTGATTTTTACAAAATTTTAAAGAGTAATAATTATAGTTTTATTTTATGTGGAGTTTTTGTTTTTGGGCATCAATATATTGAAAATGTAGACAACAATTATAGATATGGAGAAGTTGAGCGAGGCTATTTTTGCCTTCTAGAAATCATTGATGGAGGATATAATGATTTTGAAGGATGAGTATTTGACGATTGAGGGCACAACAAAGAAACCCTCATCGATGTCAAATGAAGAATGGAATAAGCTAGATAGAAAGGTGATTGCAACAATCCGCCAATATCTAGCAAAGAATGTGTATTTCAATGCGTATGGAGAAAAGATGGCACAAGGATTATGGAAGAAGCTCCATGAACTATATGAGAAGAACGCAACATAAAACAAAGTGTTCTTGATGAAGAAGCTTTATAATCTCAAAATGAAGGAGGATGCTTCAGATGCTCAGCACTTGAATGCATTTAATATTATTACTAATGAGCTTGCCTCTATTAAAATCATTTTGGATGATGAAATTAGAGTGGTTTTGTGAATGTGTTCTATGCGAGACAGTTCAGAAAGTTAAATTGTAGCTATGAGCACTTCAACAACTGGAGTGACCATGAAGTTTGATGATGTGAGCAACAATTTAATGAATGAGGAGCTACAACGCGAGTCAATTGTAGAAAACCAAGGAGGAGAAGCTCTAGCTCTAGCTAATCATGGTAGGAGAATGGATTGAGGTCGGTAAGGGTGATCAAGATTGAGAGGCCAATAAAAATCAAGGAGAGGAAGGATTATTTGCTTTCATTGTGGAAAACCCGGGCACATGACGAAAGAATGCCAATTTTGGAAGAAAGGACAAAAGGATGAGAGACCATCTAATACAAATCAGAAGTCATCCAGCACAAATGAAGGTGAGACTACTGTTGTAGCCACACATGGTGATGTATAGTTTACTGTTTCAATAGAGGATGCATGTGTATATACATCTAGTAGTAGTTTTGATTGGATCCTTGACACTGAGGCATCTCACCATGTAACCCCATGCAAATATAGTTTTGTTTCATATAATCCTCGTGATTATGGTAGACTGCATTTGGGGAATAATCATTTTTGCAGTATTGTTGGAGTGGGAGATGTCCAAATCAAGGTGAAAGATGGAGAAGATATATTTTTGAAATAGGTCACGCATGTACCAGAAATGTGCATGATTTTAATCTCTATGGGATGACTCGATGATGAAGGCTATTCCACAAGCTTTGGAAAAGGAGGCTCGAAAATTAGCAAAGAAGCACTGGTCATGGCCAAAGGACCCAAGAAAAGAACATTATACACATTGAAGGCACTGATAGAAAAATTAGATTTGGTTGTTGTCACAAAAGAAGGAAATTCAGAAGATCTATGGCATAAGCATTTGGGTCACATGAGCGAGTAGGGCTTAAGAATCATTGTTGGTAAAAATTTATTGCCACGTTTGAAATCCTACAATCTTGATCTTTGTGAGCATTATATATATGGTAGACAAATAGGGGTTTCATTCCTTAGAGGTGGACATGACAGAAAGAAAAATGTGTTAGAATTGGTACACTCCGATGTGTTCGGGCCTCCTAACATCAAATCATTAGGAGGAGCATCATATTTTATAACATTTATAGATGATACATCCATGAAGGTTTGCACATATCCTATAAAAAGTAAAGTGAAGTGTTTAGAATATTTCAAAAATTCCATGTTGTTGCTAAAAGAGAGACTAACAAATTGCTCAAGTGTTTAAGAACAGAAAATGGTGGAGAATAATGCTCAAATGCATTTAAGGAATATTTTAAGAGGTTTGGTATAAAGCATGAGAAGACTCCACCTGGTAGTCCTCAACAGAATGTTGTCGTAGAAAGGATGAATCGCACCATTATGGAAAAGGTGTGAAGTATGTTGTCCAAATTCGGTTTGGAGAAGAATTTTTGGGCTGAAGCAGTTAGGGCTGCTTGCTACCTCATAAATAGATCTCCAACTATAGGCTTGGATGGCGGTATCCCTGAAGAAGTTTGGAACCGTAAGAATTTGAATTATTCTTACTTGAAAATCTTTGGATGTGAAGCATTTGTACATATTCCCAAAGAAAATAAAACTAAGCTAGATCATAAATCTATGAAATGCATTTTCTTGGGATATGCGAATGAAGATTTTAGTTATTATATACGGGATCGAGTTAAACATAAAATAATTAGAAGCACGGATGTTATATTTAATGAGTCATAATTTTAAGGATAACTCTAGGTGAGTTGGAGGTCAAGAAGGCTATTGACACATTTGAAGAGCAACACGAAAACATCCTACTAATATAAGAAAATGAACAGGAAATTCAGGAGTATGAAGAGCAACAAGTGGAAAATGATGAACAACAAGAAGAAGGAATCTTGCAAGAACCTTTACAGGGGATTTAACCTGATAATGCACCACCACAGTTGGTTCACAGATCTTCTAGGCCTCATAAGCCTTCACAAAGGTATCCTCCTTCAAACTATATTTTGTTGACTCATGAAAGTGAGCCTAATTGTTTTCAAGAAGCCTATAAAGTTGAGCACAATGAAGAATGGAAGAAAGCAATGGAAGAAGAAATGAAATATTTGGTGGAAAATAAAACTTGGGAGTTGGTAAACCTCCCAAAAGGTAGAAAGGCTTTACAAAACAAATGGGTTTATAGGATTAAGCATGAAGGTGATGAAAAGAAGGAGAGGTATAAATCCAGACTCGCGGTGAAAGGTTTTGACTTCATCGAAATTTTCTCACATGTTGTTAAAAAATCATCCATTAGAGTCATTCTTGGTCTAGTTGTTGCTTTAGACTTAGAATGTGAACACTTAGATGTAAAAACTGCTTTCTTTCATGGTGAAATTGAGGAAAAAATTTATGTGGAGCAGTAAGAAGGCTTCAAAGAAAAAGGCAAAGAAGGCCTTATTTGTAGGTTGAAGAAGAGTCTCTATGGGTTGAAATAGGCACCTCGACAATGGTACAAGAAATTTGATTAATTCATGTTGGAACATGGTTTTGAGAGGTTGGAAGCTCACCATTGTGTCTATATCAAGAGGTATGATCAAGGAAAGTATATCATATTATTGTTATGTGTGGATGACATGTTGATTGTTGGTCATGATAAGAATAAGATCAATAGGTTGAAGAAAGATTTGGGTAGAAAATTTGCAATGAAGGATTTGGGACCAACACAACAGATATTGGGAATACGGATTATGCGTGACAGGAAAAACAAAACTTTGTGGTTGTCACAAGAAAAATATGTCAAGAAAGTGCTTGAGAGGTTTAATATGATGAATGCTAAGCCAGTTGGTACACCCTTTGTAGCCCACTTCAAGTTGAGTATTGAATTATGTCCTTGTGATGACAAGGAGAAAGAAGAGATGAGCAAGATTCCTTATGCTTTAGCAGTTGGAAATTTGATGTGTGCCATGATATGCACACGACCAAACATTGTATATTCAATGGCAATAGTGAGTACTGCCACGCAAACTTCGAGTTGAAACCATTCTTTAACTCTTATTGACTCCCTTTTACAATTGTTAGATCCCACCAATTGTAGAGAAGCTTCTAAAGGATTGAGAAGTTATTAATAGTTAATAAATAATATTGATATTTTAATTACTTTAATATTTTTAATATAAATAACGATTTTTTTTGTAGGTTAAGAAAGATATTTTTATTCATTTTTAATAAAAGCAGGTTAAAATTATATTGAGAGAGTTCGGTGGATCTAATCTGTACATTGGGAAACTAGGTATGTTGGTCATCAACCAACATTATAAACCATCTAGAAACAATAAAGTTTGACTCTATCTAACAGTGGCTTATAAGACTGAATGTCATGAAACCACCCACAAGGTAAATAAATGTAACATAGGAGCCTAACTAGCATATATATCATAGAAAATTAAACAAAATTGAAACCATAAACATACTAGCATATTGCTATCCATCAGATGAATCCACAAGGGCTAGGTCGTGCACACTTGAACTCCGTAATTTGGTAATTGAGATTGAGGAAGACAGAGAATGTGTTGCTCGATGTGGCTAAGACGGGCGTTTTGTTGCTAAATTTGGAACTTGATAAGATGAAATTCTTTTTGTATTTCTTAGAAGCGAGGATCATATTTGAAAAAGCCAACTAGAGGATTCGTTATAGCCTTGGCCACAATGTTCTTCATCAATCAGTGAAGGTGAATGGTTTGTTTGTATTGAGAGGTACGACCTTTGGAATGACTGGGGTTGGGGAATACATCTCTCCAATCTTCCAATTGAATTTTTTCTTATGCACATTGATTCGTATCTATTTCCCAAGTGGACATTAACTACTGAACTTGAGCTAGGGTACCCGTATGGTAGGAGTGGGAAACCTCTTAGATCAACTCTGTGGTTGATTGGTGGATTCTTCCCCACAGATGGTGAGCCTAAGAACCGCCATAATCTTCTCTCCTCCTTGTCTATCTTCCCCAACCCTAACCACGTCGGCCTAAAGAACTGGAACGAGAGAAAGGGCGAATGATGGTGCTTCTCAACAAAACAATGTGTACAACAAAATAACTTATACAAGTTGCCCAAACCACAAGCATATAAGCACTCTGTAACTGCGAGGGGTCTTGACAGTTACGTTAACGGTGAAGACTTGGAACAATATCACAACATAGTGGCATAGAAGAACTAGAATTAGGCCTAAACTCGACAATGATCATGAGGGTAGGATGGGTTTGCCACCCATGTTATGGAACAAGATACCCAGGCTCCTCAAGCTCATTTGAGACTGAACATAGAGGTAAAATAAGATGGGTTTACCATCGAGGACTTAACTCAACATGCCTCGGCTCCTTGAGCCCATTTCCGATGAGACATATATATACGACAGAAGGAGTGAAGCACAAGAAATTTTGAACTCTTCAAACTTTGAAAGACATCAAATATAGTAGGAACCCAAGACAGAGAAACAAGCGTGCAGCCTCCATAGAACTCCAAGCCAAAAAATGGAAGTACATGCCCATGCAAGATTGAAAGATACCAAAGATAATAGAGACAAGAAAATGGAAAGCAAATAATATAGAGTAAAACCCGATAGGGGCTTTCCATATGTCACCACATAGCTTCCAATTTCTTACAAATACCATATTATAAAGATTTCTCCATAACAACCACGAAATAGTAGAATGGGTTGCAAAAAGCAAGTAATGAGGAGGGAGAATATAAAGAACGTACATGGTGAAATTGACCATGTGATTGGGGAAACTAGTTGTGCCTGTAAAACCAACCTGTGAAGCCTTCGTCGTAGACGACCATGAGTTGTCTCGGAGCATCGTACTAACACTAACACTAAATTCTAAAACTAGAGGCCAAGCATATGAGAACAAGGAATGCCAGACTCTTGACACGTATGAGGAAGTATCTCTCTCGCACATCTCCTCGTGATGAACCATCTCATCGTTATTAAGTAATGGCATGCACATTGTCACCTTGCCTTTAATTCAAGGCATGCGAGGGTTGTGGGTAAGATGCCCTTTGACCCTTACTTCATGCGACTTAGACATGGCATGGATCCCATCACAATCCATTTGCAAGCTCACACATCGATCGGGGGTCTTTAATATAAATAATATTAAAATTATGTTGATTCGTCTCATTTACAAAAGGTGATTGACATATAAATGATGGAAAATGATTCCTTTGGTGTATATCAACCACATTTACTAATGTGTTTGTGCTAGTTTATTTTAAATAAAAAATAAAACTTTGTGTTTCATACATATTTATTGGAATACAATTTTAAATTTATAATACTGTATACATAATTCTTGTTATTCTATTTAAGTAACTCTCTATATTTTAACAAATGACTTTTGTGTTCAATGTAAATCAATGTACCATTCTTGAATATTGTATTTTATACAATCAATAATTTTATTTTAATCATTGTTTAATATATTTTTTCTTTGCTCAATTAATCACCTTTTAGTGTTTTTTCATTGTTAGATTATATGAGTAGTGAGATGACTAAGTCTAACTTGTGGCTTGAGTATTCATAATCCACGAGGATATTGGTGGCCACTCACCTATTCCACTTGGAGCCAAAAGCTATTTCCTTCCAATTTCCTATTTTGTAGCATACTTTCTAGTTTTAAGAGTTTTTTGGGTTTTGAACTTCTCGAGCCATTTTGAGGTCATAAACAAGATTTTTTTGGGGAAATAGACAAATGAGGGCCTTATGTTGTTTTTTTTCATTGAATTTTTTTGTCATGAGATAGAAATTTCAAATGGGCTATCATGTGCACCAAATGGAGATCGTATGCAAAAGTTATGATACCACGAAAATGTCGTTCCAACTAACCCCATCAAGGCACACAAAATTTTGGTGCTTCATCTCCTAGGGTTAGTGTTGGGACTCGCAATTGATCAGTTTTTGACCCTGTCTTTTGTCGTATATTTATCCTTTTTACAGTAATAAGCAAAAGCTTTTATTCCATAAGGATATATTAACCCCAAGGTATGAAGTGACCTTCCGCAAATCTATATTTAATTGTTTACTTCATATTCGTAAGTATCTTTTCACTTATCTATGGAAATGCTGACTAGAATCGTTAAACAACTGTCATAAGCTTGCAGGAGTATAGTGAACAGTTGTTGCAACACGAAAAACAGCAACTACGCAGTTGCTGCAACACGAGAAACAGCAACTGCGCAGCTGCCACAATACTAGCAACAGTAATTATCCAAAGCAGCTATTTTGTAGCCACGGACAACAGATGGCAACTATCTAAAAGATGATAACGTGGCATAATCAAGCAGAAGAATAGAGAAGGAGCATACAGTCAGCATGAACAGCATGGGGAAATAGCGAAGGAAATAGCAATCCCGAGAAGACAATCAGTTATTCACCGTGTACAGCCGAAGCTCCAGAAAAGGATGCATTATCATATGGTTGTAACAGCATTCTAATTTGCTTATTTTTAAACACACAGTATTAACTGAAAAGCTATAATATTCTATTGTAGTAGATGTCTCCTCTATAAAGAGGAGACATCTACATGAAACGGGGGATAGTCAGTCTGTAATCAAGGTTTTGAAGAACATCAGCAAGTTTGAGTTCGATTGTACTCAATCTTTTTGGCAGATAAATATAAACAGGTTCTGAGCACTTAAATTCGCCTCTTTCTTTTCGGGGAATCTTGTGAGAAGGAGTGGGCCCACCTTCCTCACAAGATTCACCCATTTGTTTTCCTGTTGGTTGTGTAGATGTATGGTAAGTTCTTCTCGGCACTCTGTGTG
>APFE031695451.1:0-11183 GCA_000404065.3 Pinus taeda | reverse complement strand
TTGCTCTTCGCTTGCATGCGGAAAGGTTTGCATGCCCCCAGGTATAGCAAAAAATTCCCAGGTTCCCATGAATGTTCCATCCGTGTAGCAGATAAAATGATTTCTTGGTGATGTCTACCGAAATATACAAAGGTGAGTGGGGGAGACGCTTTTACTCACATAACTTTAACGAAGGTATCTTATTCTAGCCTAATCCCATTTTCCTGTGAGGACAGGTGTGTCAGACTAGTCATATATCCCCCGTGGAAACCTACTCTATACCCAAGGTTTTCCTGCCAAAACAGGCCAGGGTGCATGCCCCCTGGGTTTCAGTCATATCCTCCTGAATCACTCGTGCTCATCAGGTCGATGGACTGGAGATCGATGACACATTCCTTGCGTGAAAAGACCATTTAGGGATGACATTTGACTATTTGCGATGTGTGAACTGGGGAATGACATTTGGTCTACGAGCTTGACCATTCTGCCTTCGTGCGGAAAACACATTACTTAAAGAGTAGAGACGACGGCTCCCATGCAATAAATATAGTCGCGTCCAAGAGTTAGATATTAATCCAGGGTCCTTGAACTACCGTCACGTTCAGTGTGAACGTTTTCCTTCTCAATAAATGGGCACATTTGGGAAGGATCCCTTATAAGGTCGACTGGTTCCTTTGTCAAAGCCTATCAGATTTCTCATTTCAGGCAAAAGCGATGGTGAACCAAGTGCTTTCCAAGCAGTTGAGGAAAGGATACTCATAGAAGCCCCTTCATCGATGATGGTACTAGCCATGTCCATTAGGTAAGCTTGTACAATGATTCGAAATGGTACAGTAGCTGGTATATGGGGTCTTCCTAGTAGATTCCAGTTGAAGGAAACAACTAGGTTTCTTGGAGGTGGGACTGAATAGACGGTCGGGTATGACTCTGATGAACTTCCTTCCTGCGATAAAGGAATGGGTGGACTACCCCCAAGTTCATCGAAGTCTGTGTTTATGAAGAGAATTTGAATGGTGTCATTCTCTTTCTCTTTAGTGATGGTATCATTCGACGATGAACACTCTGAAGGCAAGACCGGGTCAACTGCCATCTCGACCTTTTGACTTTTGTCCGGTATGGATTCAAGGGGTTCATTTTTAATGATAGACGCTTCGACTGACCACAATGGCGTGCCAACCTGATTTTCAACCAGTGGTGGACTTGTCAAGAGTTTTTTATATCTAGGAGGGAGCTGTAGTGGTGAAGTAGGACAGTCATCCAAAGCTCTTTTAGCTTCGTCAAGGAAGGGACAATGGGATAGTGCGATTGCCTTCACACAATTTACAATGAAATCTAGGATTCCTTTTCTGTCCAGATACTTCACTTTCACTGGTTGATGATGTGCATTCAACATGATCATCAGATGTTGATGACACTAGATTGTGCAAATGAGGAGACCAGTCCCTTAAGATCCGAGGGATGCAGGGACAATCTCAGTGATAGTGGTCTCCATTGCAAATGACACAAGGATATTTAGGTTCAGACAGTGCGGTGTGAGGATTTTCACTAGATGACGCTTGGTTGCCCCCTTTTGATTTTGGTTCCTTTTTCTCTTTCTTCTTCTTCTTCTTCTCGGTTACTTGATTTTTAGATTTACCAACTTTATCAAGCGAAGATGAAGGAGGAGAGGGAGAATCAATCGAAGTAGAAGGTTGGTGGGAAACTCTAGTATCATCTAGTTACTGACTTGACTATTCAAGAATTACGGTATTCTGAACTACATAGGTAGAGAAGAGCCAGATGGGAAAACTAATCGTCAACCCTGGAAGTGACAATGTGGCCATATGGAGTGCACCAACATCTCCCCAAGAGGAGAAGGGACTAGGATTTCCTCCAAGAGGAAATCCTTGGTTGGTAAACTCAATTTTTCTCAACCTAAAGACCAATGAGGGAATTTGTGATGTTACTCTGATTAAAATAAATTTTAGACGCTTTGACACAACTTGTTTTTCAATTTTAAAGAGTCAAGAAAAAACAAAATATGACTCTAGTCGCCTTCGATTTTTAGTGAGCCTGAAGTGACAAGTGCTCAGATGGACCTTTTCCTTTAAGGAGTCTGAAAAGGAGCAAAATGGGCTTCTCTGGAAATCTAGGTAGAGCGGATTACCAAACCAATCGTAAAACTAAAGAATACTTGTTATGGTACGGTAGTCAATCTTCCTGAATGTTGTGTTTAGTGCATTGCGATCGATAGGGCGGCACACACGGCTTCCTAAGGATAAAGGACGCAGCCTATTGCGGTCTCCCAATATATACTTGATGGTACGTGGGAGCACAAGTCCGTACTGGCACTTGTCATCTTAGAGTGGAGGAATCACCCAAAAAACAATGAAAACAACAGTTACCAGGTTTTACAATGCTAGAATACATCTCTACCCTAGACCTCTAGATGTTGTGTGTTAGGTTACAAAGTGTTGTTAGATTCATTAAATTTATTTTAAGTTGATCTTGCTTAAAAATTTACCTTTCACGTTCACCGCATGATGTGTATACAATTCCTAAAATGCAGTCTATGATGATAAACAAACGTTTAAACTTCTTTTGCCAATTAAAATCCTAGCTACTAAGGAAAGAAAGTTAAGAATCTTTCAACAAAGAGCACAAAGCACACACTAAATGCACTGTCCTAAATCAAACCAAGCAGTCTAAATGAAAATGCACATGCATGTATTTGTTTTCAGCCTTCTTAATGTATGAATGATGATAAGAAAGCAAAGTGCAAATCTGAATTATTTTCAAAGCGACAATACTCAACAAATTTCTTTTGAAAATGAAGTGAAGGTAAGGGAGACACTTTGCGATTTCGAAATGAAAATTTCTTTTCAACACTTTAAAAAATTACTAATTCAAATCATATACAATAGTAACTGTATAATCGACTATCAAGAACAATGGGATTGTCTTCTATGACTGAAAACGACAGCTACGACACTTTCAGACCAAGAAATGACAGTTCGACTATGCTATTCCTTTGCAAAAGAGAACTGAAAATGGCGCACAATACATAAAAACATTTACAGTTCTTTGCACTATGGAGGTGGAATGGTGTAAGAGAAGGGGGTTTTCATAGAGATACACTAGCCACAGACAGTAAAACTCCTGAATAGGACTGAAAATAGTGAGGAAAAACCAAAGTCTGAAGGTAAAGTTAACCTTCCCTGACCATCGCACTTGTTACATAGGGAAACCAGTATGCAGCGCACCTACTGCACTCAGGAAGTGTGATGCATACAAACTGCCTTGAAGGCAGGGTGAAATGGTACTAGTGCGAGACTTTAAACGAGTTTTTACTCACAATTTACAATTCATTTTAGGGATTTAGGCCGAGTAAGTGATGTTCAATATATGTAAATCACATGGGTCGATCTAAGGAGGTTACTAGAGCCACCACTTAGGGCAATTAGACTGTTTGCAGATCGATTGTTTAATTCATAAACAAAACCTGGAGATAGATTGAAGAAGCATTGATCTACTTTGCATTTGTATAAGAAATGAAGTTCGAAGGCTAGCTGGCTTGACTTCAGGCTCTGTCTGTAAGTTTATAAAAGAAACAAAGATAGTCTAACAAACAATCTAGTCGCTCCCCAGCAGAGTCACCATTTTGTTACCGGGAATAGTATCCACTTGGAGCTGCTATTCCCACTAAGACTGGTAGCTATCTTAGAAACAAACAAGTAAAGTCTACTTTCGCTTTCCTTTATGAAAATAGCTAAGAGTGGAAAAAAGGAGACCAACCTTAGTCTTGTGCTTGGTTTCCTTGTTTGATTCCTCTCCTTCCTGATAGACCTTTGCCGCTTCTTCTTCGTCTACCCAGCTTCAAAGAGAACCTGTGGAATCAAAGCAACATACTACTATCGAAGGACAGAGATCTATATTCATAAATAACACAGGACCAGATATGTGTTAACCATACAAATGCATATATAATGAAACGTACAAGAATATGGAGGAAAACTTGAATAAATTTATTATGATCAAAAGTAGCAAGAGGATTACAACCATATGTTCTGACCCAGCATCATCCTCCAGCAAGAAAGCCCTTCTTCACCTCAAGTAAAACTTAGATCACCCATCACTATGAAGTTACACCAGAGAACCAACAGCACTTCTTTAAAAGAGACAAGATTCCAGCCTTCGAATCTCTATGATGAGGGATCCATACATGGATGATTGTAGGGAGGTGAGTCATCTCTTGGGTTTTTTTATTAGTGTCCTCTCTCCGATAGTTCTTGATTCCACTTGGAGAATGATGATCCCTTACTTATCCCTGGTCGAAAATAGAGAGGCAAGTGTCAGAGGGGAAGCTTCTGGAAGATTCCATGATCTTCCACCTTGCAATTTGTCCCCGTCATTTGTCCATTCCCAACCATCACACCCTACAGAGGGGCCATTCAGTATGCATCACATCCTTTACACTAGGAAGGTGATATGCATCGCACCCTCTACACTGGGTATTGAGTATGGTCCAGTTTTGACCATTTCTGAGCAGTTTTTTGGGGAGAACTTCTAGGAGATGATGTAATCAGCTGACCTTGTTACTTTAGGCAATGAAACAACAATTTTAGGGACTTAAAAGCCCTCAGTTTATGGACATTTATGATTGGGGTTGAAGTGCCAAAAATTTCTATAACAATATCTGAGCTTATAACCGAAGTAGTTGCATATCAGTTAATCCATGGCATTAGTTCAACTTGATCAATACTAATAAATGTGTACAGCGAGCACTAGCCATATAAGAATCGCTTTAATCTATTGAAATAACTCATGTAAGCTTAGACTCATACTAGTCATATTGTGATATCTATGTTAGATACTGAATGAATACCATAAGTATATCATGCATGTTCTATATAGTGCATTGATCTTGCTTTAATTCAAGTGCATGTACTAATATATGAAGAAAGTATGTATGTATTATGTTATTGGCTTGATCATTGTATTAGCTCTATGGAATCAATGGGAATCAAACCACTACTACCTATTGCCTAATTTCTCTAATTCAGTATAGAGTTATACCCGTGTGAGTAATTATGGGAATAAGTATGAAGAAAGGTGAAATGATAGTATTCACATTAGAAAGGGAAATACATTAAAAAAAAACCAAATGCATAAGTATCCTCATCTAATTCATACTAGTGTTTAATCAATACTATTAATCTCATCAGATCATGTGTACAGGCTGTGTGATATGCACAATATAGGTCTTTGGTTGTACATATAATATAATGGTAATACTAGTATAAGCTAATATTTCAGTAAATAGGTACACTATCATAAGCTAAGCTCCTATCTATTACTAATGGGAAACAAAGCTTCATCATGAAAGTTAAACATGGGAATATGACTGATCCATAACTAGCTGATAACAAGATTTAACTAGTATAACAACTTCATACTAGTTACGATTACCTTACTAATGTTGTGCATATAGCTAATGGTGATTGAACTCACACGATGACCCTTTATTATTGATCAGGGTATTACTTATATAGCTCATTGAAACTTCTTAACATTATCTATGTAATCTTTAAATGGGGATATTACACTATAACGAGTTAATACTAGCAATATGTCATATGTAACATGTATACACTAAGTTGTGAACATCATGTATCGTGTTAAAGCTCATGTATTATCCATATGAAATCTAATAAGGGTAATTTCACTATTACGAGCTAAGAGCTATGTATAAAGTGCTAAAAAACATAGATAGGGGTATACTCATATATATTACGACCAAAGATCTTAGTATACCTATGTTCCCTTACAGTAGACCTCTTGAGACAATTACTATTGACTAATGCTCCCACCATATGAAAATTGGCTGGTGTTAGAGCCTGCCCTTAAGATTGGTACTGGCCATCAGCCCCAAAAATATCTCTTAAGGCTGGAGTTTAGATGCTTGTAGGTAGTAAAATTATGACTACAGAAGCTGATATTAAGGATACATCAGATAACATCGACATGGGTGTCTTATAACTTGGCAGTGAAGGTTTATAAGGGAGATGCAACATAGGGTCTACTATGGGAGATGCTTATGGAAGATATAGGGAGTCATGTTGATGACCTAAGTAGGTTTTAAACCCGAAATAAATGCATACACTTATTATGTGTTGGGAGAGTAGTCAGATAAACTAATTTGTTTTTTTTCAGAGAGACTTGAGAATTGGAGGGTTCACTTGGATAGTATACGGGAAAAAATAGTTGTGTTACATAGTTAGGTGGTATATTTTTAGGCATATTCGGATACCCTATTAAGTGATACGCAAGTAGCAGTTAGGTCAACTGATCCAACAAAGATGGTGGTGGGTCACTTTATACGAGGATACTTCGTTTAGCTATACAAGGCTAGGATAGATTGAATGTTATAGATACATATATCTCTCTTATAAACATAAAAACCATCAAAGAATAACATTAAATCATTTAATTTAATCATAAACAAGTATTGAAAATGGAAACATGCTGAAAAGTTTACCCCTCAAGAATTAGGAAACAAGGAAAATTATATTGAAAAATTGAAACTTAAGAATGGTTGTAGCTACCCAAAAATGCCACAAACTAGTCAAAAACTAAAGTTGTCACTTCACAAAACACCACAAGACAAAAAGGATGGTCATGGCAGCCTATGATCTGAATCCTCTCTTGTTGAACAACCCTTGCTCAAATCCCCACTGCTGAAATCACCCTTTCTCAATTTCTTGTGCTGAAATCTCCCTTTCTCAAACATAAAAATATGTAGATGAAAGATGAAGGATCTTAACCATAGGCTCTTTGTTTCCCATACTCTCTTTCTAACAGGGCCACCCCTAAAACAATGTTATCAGGGCTCCTATTACACGTTGAAAATCAGCAAGTGTTATGTTTATCTTTGAGTTTTTGTGGTAATACAGAACCTTGAAATTAAAATGGATATCTTTACTCCTTGCTCCTTTACAAGTGTCTAATATCAAAACTGTGATTTCTCACTGCCTATTCTATAACCTATTAATTTTTTTCTAATACATGACCTACTATATCTTCTTTTGGAATATGAAAGATATCTCATATGAAATATATTGTCTTTTTTGAACATCCCAATATCTACATATCTGTTAAACATACCCAAGTGATAAAGAAAGTTCTTTCCTTTCCTTCCTATATTTATTTCCTTGGGATTGTGCGATGTACTACATGTAATATGACATTCAAAAATTTTAAACAGACTCAGCTAAATAATGTTTTCATGTATTCAATTCATTTCCTTATTTTTTATGGTTATCATGCAACCTATATAATACAATGGATCAATGTTCCCTGACTATTATTTTATTTTTGATGTATTCAATAATTATTTTTAAATTACATATAAGATGATAAATGAGAAATATGCACGCAGAGCCATAACTCTGTCAAATTTCAAGTCATGTCATATCATGGGGTAAACAAAAAAATATTTATCAACTTCCTCCTTGCGATTGTCTAAGTTGCAGACCCCTTCACATAAAAATGGCCATCCTTCCTCGATGCCATTGGGTCCAGACCAACAAACTCTAAATTTTTCTCAGAAAATATATTAATAATTGGCTTAAATAATAGAGTGAGACAAACTAAGGTTCAAAATTCAGTCTAGGTAATTCTAGTTCATGGAAAGGGATTCCATGTGAGAAGATAGAGATGAAATAATAACACCTAAAAGAAGCTACCCAGTACAATACAATAATTATTAATAACATATGTTTCCTCTAAAGAGTCGTCATCTTCAAACCCAGAAGGGCATAGAGTATGTACACCTCGAAAGACTTTAGCAGTCAAATCAATGGATGGAGGGGTGTCCGTTGTGACTTCTCCCACAAGCAAGGGGGTCTCATGCACCACTTTGTTTTCTAGATTACCAATGACCTTAAAATTAAATTATTATGTACAGATTGAATGGGCCTCACGGTTAAGAGAATTTGATTCCTCCTAAGAGGTTACAAGTTCAAATCCAGAGGGGGGTAGAGTATGCACACCTTTGTAGAATTTAGCAGTCAAATCCCTGTATGGAGACAAGTCCATTGTCCCACAAACAAGGGGGTCTCATACACCCATTTGGTGTCTCAGTTGGATATGGCATTAAAATTCTATTACTATTATCCACTGGCCATGTGGTTAAAAAATAGGATATATTCTTACAGGTTGAACACCCTAAGAAAAACACTTTCCCACACAGATCAAAGATGAGTACAACAATTTTTATGTAATTAAAATCAACAAAGAGGGAAAAGGTGCATGGCTTTAGCCAACATTTCCACTTGAGGTAATATATTAATGCAAAAAGAGATAGATTTACATGAATATATATCGCAATTGATACTCAGCGAATGAGCATCCATGCTATTTAAATAGAGATCATGGATCAATTGGGTCATAAGCCAAGGATCAAGTGCGTTTACTACTATGGAGAAGATGAACTGGGATCACTATATGTTTAGAAAATAATCATGGATTTCACCTTATTTAGAAGAGCATGCCAAAGAAACACATTTTAATTAAAGATACATTAGACCAAGTTGACCTTAACGAAATCCTAAGTGTCTAAATATCCTAACATCCTCCCTTAAAAACAACTTGGGATAGGATTAAAGGATTTGTAATGGTGACACTAGCAGGAATATGGAGGCATTAGATCTAATCTGATCCCCCCATGGTTAATGACAACTTTCTTACATCAATTCACCATCAGTTTCCTCAATTGATCGAAGATATCCCTATAAGACTTTTCCATTTCACTGGCTTGTTTTTATGGCAGACATTGAGTTTTACCAGTGACATTTGCATTATATCCACTCAACAAATGTCCTCTGTCTTCCTTCCTATCTTTTCCCTTCCCATCCCTTACATCGAAATGAAATGCCATGAAAATCCAAAGCCAGTTGGATGTTGGGCAATTCCTTCTCCTCCTATATTAAATGAATGAACACATGCATATTGGAACATAAAGAAATAGACAAACAAATAGCCAAAACGATGTAAACAAACATACAGAGAACCAGAATGACTCACACAAATAAATAGACAACCACAACCATGCATACTAACATACAGATAGAACCAAGAGATGGAAGTCCCTTCCATATACATAAAATAACAAGAACAAAACTCAACATGATTTTGAACTTGGAGATGGGATTCATTTCCATATACACAAATTAACAACAACAGAATTCAACATTACTATGACAGTCCCTGAACATGGTAGAGAAGAAGGGAATGCAATTAAGTATTCAAATCATGCAATTTTAAATATGATTTTAAAGAAAGATAGGTAATTTTTAACCTTTGTAACATTACAACAACTATGACTCTAAAGAAGAACTTCAAGAATATATGCTTTATTCAACGTTATTTCTTGCAACAATTCTATGACTTACAAGATGGGATTCTAGACTTTATATTAGGTGGTACAAAATAACACAAAAATTGTCTATACAGAGACACTAGTATGTAGCAATCAAGCTTCAAAAGATAGAGTAAGAGCTTACAGAACTTGAAAGGCTTTTGATTACAATAGAGTATGAAAATTCACAGGCTATATTGGATATGGACAAAAGGATGTGTCTCATAAAGGAATTAACATTAAATTTGAAGAGTGCTAACACTTTAGAAAGGCAAGTAATAATTGACTCTTAATTTGCAAGGCCAGGATTTGTGTAGAAGGGAAATTCTGATTTGAATGAAGAAAATATCATTACGAAGACACGACTAGAGGTTGAAAAGGAAAGAAATACATGAGTAATCTTAGAAGTAAAAGATGTAAAATAGGAGCTTGAGCATGATATTTCAAAATAACTATGTTCAGTTGAATTGAGGGACATTTCTATTGAAAATGAAAACGATGCATTGACAGCTTATGAAGAGGTACATAAATAGGTGGATGCACTAACCATAGAATTTATGACCACAAAGAATTTCTTGGATATAGATCAGAGCTTATATATGGAAACAAAAGGAAAGAAACATTATGTAGCTATGGCCAAAGACCAAGAGTCTAAGTGTTGAAAATAATACTGAGAGGGGGGGTGAATCAGTATTATCTAGTCCTTTTAACAATTCTTCCTTATTTATACTTTGAGATTTTTTTGCATATCAGTACCATAAAACAATGAGCATGAACAAGAAAAATAGACAGTCACATCAAAGAACACCAGATATAAGGTGGAAACCCAATGTGGGTGAAAACCACCTCCTGCAATATATCTCTATATTCTTTCAAATTAGAAACTCCTTTTACAATGGTCTTGTACTGGTGCAGTCCTTTACCAATACGCAGGCTGCAACCTGCAGAGAGCTATAACTCTCTCTCGTTTTCCAGTCTCTCCTGGAAGGGAGCTACAACCCCCTACTTCTTTTCTTTCAAGGACCACTTTTCATAAATTTTCAAACTAGATCCATAAATATCAAATGATCATCAAGTACCGTAAGTCACCCAGATAACCAGATCCACAAAAACAGAAAACTAAACCTAGAACACCTTTTGTGGCGTCTCCTGTGGTGCCTCCTACGGCATCTCTTGCGGCGCCTCCTGCGACGTCTCCTGCGGTGCCTCCTGCGGCGTCTCCTGCGGCGCCTCCTGCGGCATCTCCTGCGGTGCCTCCTACGGCATCTCCTGCAGCGCCTCCTCACTTCCACAGCTGCAGCGCTCGAGAGATCACCCTTCACAGATTCGCTTTCCACTTCACTTTCATATAGATCGAGCTTTTGAAACAATAACCCAATATTTCAGATCTTAAGATATTCAATCCAAAAGCATACTCAAGCCAAATGATCTCCTTTACTTTATATAGGCAAGCTCTTCCTCAAATCATGGACCAATACCATGGGCCAAAACCATAACAAATCAATACCATCAACTCAATACTAGGGATCAACACGTCTGTCGAGATGCCATGGTCCAAAAACCGTAGGTTCAAATTCCAAGGACTAACTACCATGGACCAAAGGTAAGTTTTCCCACATGAAATAAACTTTTATCTACATAAAATTCCGTGAAATTTTCTCCACATGAAATAAACTTTTATAAACTTTTCTCTGCATAAAATTCTGTGAACTTTTCTCCCATGAAATAAACTTTATAAACTTTTCTCTGCATAAAATTCTGTGAACTTTTCTCCTGCGTACTTCTTAATTCTCATCATATTGAGAGC
>APFE031695446.1:0-12176 GCA_000404065.3 Pinus taeda | reverse complement strand
CAAGATTTAGGTTTTTGACATTTTAAGCTAAATGAAATTCTAGTGGATTATAATTAAAAAGTAATAGAATATTATGTTATTTATTTTTTTTTACTATGAAACGTTGTAGGCTATAAGACACATTTTCTAAACTTTGGCCTCATTTACTGGTTTCGTAACCATAGTTTAAGCATACAATGGTTTTAGCACCCATGGTTTATCATATATGAAAGCTATTTAAATTCTCATTGGATTTCACTATATATTACATTGCTTAAAATCAAAATACAATTTACTGTATCTTGCGTTGTACACGGGAAACATTAAAAAATGTTTCAAGACAACCCTTCGAATTGGTGCGTAGGCTTAGGGCCCAAGACATTCAAGATCCCTGAAACTCCGGTTGTCTAAAAGATTTTCAAGATCCTCAAATTTTTGTTCGCTATAACTTGGAAGAGAAAAGTTCGAATGATTAAGGGTGGTGCTTGGATTTACCAAAACCTCTTTAGATTAAGGAGGGAATGTTGACACCTAATCTTATGGATTTGATAAATATTGTAAATATGAAAATAAGAAGATGAAGAAAAATTGTAATATAAATTCTAGGGGTCTCTCTCCAATGTATGCATTAATAACTCTTCATAATAAAGAATTCAACTATTCATAAAGTTACACAACATCTATATGTAAAAGGTTTTTAATGGCATAAAATTGTTTTTAAATTTTGGTTAATAATGGAAAATTTGTTGAAAAATTATAATTAAAAATAAAATAAAGTTATAAGTTTGAAATAGTGAAATTTTTATTAAAATTTATTAAATTTTGATATTTTGGTTTGCAAGAAAATAAAGTGCCATTATAATTGATTTTGAAATTTAAATATTTTTGAATTAGTTTTAAAATTACAAAATAATTTTACAAATTATAAATACATTTAAAAAATACTAATTTTTAAAACAATGCAAATGAATATCATCTCACCATTAAAATCGTTTGTTGATTAGATTAAATGTTATGAAATGCATCATGGTACTAAAATTTTGAGTTGATTATTTGAAAATATCATCCTGAACAATTTAATTTAAACTCCTTACATTTTGATTTTTACTCAAGTTTTAGTTTGTTAAAGTATATTGTCAAAAGATATTATTATATATGAAAACATTGCTTATGGTGAAAATTATATGGTTAAAAATTTTAAAATATCAAATTATTTTTTAAATAAAAAATATTTTAATAATTTAATTTTTGAGATGTGGTTTGTTTAAAAAATTATATATTTTTGAAGGTGTAATTTCCATAATATATATTGAGAATGCTTAATATATATATATATGGAATAACTGTTTGAGAATGCTATTTCTATTTATTAAATGGATTAGGTTTGTTTTTGGAGTTACAATATATTTTTATGGATTTTAATTAATTTTCTAATTATAATTACATTTTAAAGGAAATTAAAATTAATTTTTTAATGCATCTAATCATAAATTGAATTAATGAAATATATTTTATTTACAAAAATATTTAATATTATATATTTCAAAATTATTATTAAACCATGTTAAATAAATTAAATAAATAAATTAAAAATCAATCAATTTTAATCCAAAATAATTACAATTTAATACACTATAAACAATAGATACAATTTACAACAACACTTTAATTATGAAAGGTTGGAAATTAAAAATTATTTTTTAAACAAGCTGGCTGACGGTATAAGCAATATATCAGCACTAAAATCATATGATTCAACTTAATATCAACCTGTCCATACCATGGTTTTTATAGGTTTCGCTAATTTTAAAGAGGCCGAAAATGGCTAACTCGTAGAGGGATGTGTTTACTTTGTGTAACATTTTAAATTCTTTGAAAAAGAACCAGTGATCCACATGGTGATTAGTTTTTAAATAGGAGTTGTTTATAATGCGATTTTTTGGAGATTCTGGTGACAGAATCCAGTGGAAGAAATTGAGGTTAAATGTTGATTTGTTGCAGTTAAAATGGTTTTTTAACTGCATATTTGGATTCAGCACCCTGAAAAACCCCTGGGACGCTTTGATTGTGCAGAAACTAGCTATCTTGCAAGTCCAATAAATTGCTGCCAGATTTTAACCGAAAAAACCCACCAAAAAAACTTCCAAAAAATCTCATTAAAAACAATTAAATAAGCTGGTCCAAATTGTTTACAGAATAGGTAGGTTACCTGTTATTCAAACATATAGCTCCTAGACTTAATACACATGTCTATTATAAAAATTTAATAATTGTTATTCACAAGCTTTGCTCGGCTGAAGGGGGTTAATTTATTGGTCACTCGAAAGGCTAATAAGGGTTCCGCGGAGGTTTATTTAATGGTCGCAATTTATTGGTCACTCGAAAGGAAAATAAGGGTTGGGCTGAGGTTTATTTATGGTCGCAATTTATTGGTCACTCGAAAGGAAAATAAGGATTGGGTCTGGATATGGCAAGCTGTGGGAAATGCAAAGAGCATGTTTCATCTTATGAATGGTGATAATCTCGAAATATCCATGTCTAGTTCAATATTTCACATCATCACAACTATTTCGTAAGATATTTTTATTACATTGATAACCGCTACTCTTACATTTTAATCATTTTATTAATTAAAAAATTTGATAGAACAGTTTAAATTTAAAGATGTCAGTATATTCACACTGTTATCACAATATCAATAGATGTAATTCACACCACTAATTTTACTGCATATCTAAATCACATGATTAAACCTTGTTTAAATTAAATTTTTACAAAGCTTGATTAACAATTTATTGTGTCATTGTTAATTGAATGGAAAACCTTACACACACCTACCATAACAAGAATAGGAGGATTACAAAACATTACACATACACTTGTCATAACAGTGAAAAGGTGTATTTGGGAATAAGTTAATAAGATGATTATCAATTTCAGTTTCATTAATGTGTCCATCAATTTCACCCTTTAATATTCTTAATAATAATTTGTAGAGAGATAACGTGAACAAAGCAATTTTTTATCCAAATAAATTCATTATTTCATTATGTATTTATAACTTTAAAATTAAAAGTGCAATAGAGCCAATTTGTGTGCAAAATTCATTTATGTATTGTAAAACATTGAAAACTACACAACAATTTCACATTCCGAATTTGTATGCAATGTTAAATAAATTTTATTCTTTGCAACACTATGCTACTATCAAAGTCTATTGGGTATATATAGCACTCTCATGATTAAAAAAAACCTATATAACTCTATATTCATCCTCAAGTGAAGTGACATATAGATTGACTATTAGAAATGATATTTATGATTGACTATTAGCAACCATATTTATTAAAAACTAAAGTGAATGTTGAAATATAATTTTTATATATATGATGTATAAAATCCCCTTTTTTTTTATATGTACATTCAATTACCTTTAGTTTATTTTTCTTCTCATTTTTATGCTACCCAGAACAATTTTATCAAATGTTCAAGAATTCAAAATGGATCATTAAGGATAAATATATATAAATAATATGCATAAATAATTATGAGGTTTAGTGTTCTTTATGTTGGCATGACTATAATTTAGAATAGAAATATATTAAAATTTCATTTTCTGAGTTTTATTTTCAATCAACTTTTAATTTAAAATTATTTTGTCTTTCTTGAAAAAATAATTATGGGTTTCTAGTGAAAAAATCTTGAAAACAAATAAATTATTATGCTTTATAATATTTTGAAAAGAATATTTTAAGAAAATTAAATTAGATCATTTTTTTCATTTTTACATACAATAATATTGTGTACAAAAGTCACACCTTCCATACTCAAAACCACAAAACAATAGATATCCTCAAACTTTAAATTTTGGTTAGTCTCAATACAAAAGGGTTATAGCTAATTTTGCGTTTATGTTCTTGTTTTCCCTATTTTGAAAATGTCATGTGAGGTATATATCAGCATCTTTCAGAAACTAAAATCATATCTAACAATTTAAATATCAATAGAAGATTAAAACTTAAAAAATGGAATAACCAATAACAAATATATTTAGAAAATATGAAAGTAGTTGCCACCACCATAAAATTATTTAGTGTTTATAATGTACCCAAATAAGACTTAAGGAAATTCATTAAGAATTTAAATATAACTATTCAAAATTATATAAATTTATTAAAATCCTAGAATATTGTGTATCAAGTGAAAATCCTATACCACTTCTTATATTATGAAAGCTAATAGTGGTAACAAAACCTATACTTCTTAATTATTATATAACATATAATTCTCTAATCAAATAAACTTATTGAATATAATATAGATTTTTATATTCAAATATGTGAAAAAACTTAACGCATAATTCTTAAATGAAAGAACCTTCTTGAAATTAAAATAAAATTATTAGAATTCATTTGTGAAGCATCTTTCAATTAAAAAAAATAATAAACACAGTATTAAAATAATTATAAATAAGATAAATACATATAAATAATTATGTTATAAATAATTTTCAGGTTTAGTGTTCTTGTTTATGTTGCATGACTATCATTTAGAATAGAAATATATTAAAAATTCATTTTTGAGTTTTATTTTCAATCAACTTTTAAATTTAAATTTATTTTGTCTTTCTTAAAAAAATTATAGCTGATTTCCAGCAAAAAAATCTTGAGAACAAATAAATTTGTGGATTTGAAGTTTACATTCTTTTAATTGCCATTTAAGCATTTTAATATTGTTCTTGGCCAGTCACATGAAAAATTTGATGCTTTGTCTATAAGGCTTTAATACTTTTGAAATTGCCATTTCAACTATTTAATATTGTGCTTAGACAATCACATGAAAAAATTGATGCTTAGTTTAATAAGTGATTAATAAAATAAAGGAAGCATTCAGCATCCCTTGAGTCATTTGATACCAAGCAATTATTAGCTCTACAATACAATTTATATAATATGCATTCAATTTAGTACATGTATCCATTAATACATTTTGTAAGATTCAATAACATTGGTTAGAAGTCAAAATTTATTAAAAAATATAATGATCTCATTTTGCAAGAGTAGGGTATTTTAATAAAATTGATTGATAATCAAAATTTATTACAAAATATATTTTTAAATATACAAGCTAGACAAAGTGTATGAACTTTTTAAAATATATCTCTTTAGATGAAATTTTTAATTTAATAAATTTCAACTTTAACGGAGTTAGAGAAAATTTCTTGGACAAAAAATTAAGTGCCCACTATCAATTTAGATATAATAGAGATTTCATTGAAACTAAAATTTTAATCCAATCCATTTTGAACGAATTGAAATAGTTTACATTCTCACTTACATCTTGTTATTTTTGGCCGGGTGAAAATGTGAACTGTTAGATTAGAACATTCTGGCATCTTATGCACGCATGCTTTCTGATTGAGTATTGAGAACCATTTTTCCACCAAACCCTAGCAGGAATGTACTTGAATATCCCTAGAATCTACAACAACACTTCTATGTTATTTTAACTTTTGCAATTGCCTCATGTATTGCAAAAGAATATCGATGTCATTGGGTCAAATGAGAACTTAAAGCAATGTCTCTAATTTATTTTTTAGAAAATTTAGTTTAATAAATTGGTGTGTTATTGAGTTTTTATAAAAGATTATCGGTGAAAATGGAAAATATGAAACATGGAAATACTTCTAATAAAAATTTAGTAAAGAAATCAAATTTATGAGTTTTTTTTTCCAAAAAAACGTGGTTTAAAGTAGAATGATGTTAAGTGGAGTCATAAATATATTATTTTGTTTTGTTGTAAGGAAGAATCCACTACATCGCTTCATTATGCATAATGGAAAATGAAAACGCACTCCATTAAGCACAATAAAAAAAATGAAAACATAATGAATTTAAAACCAATTTTGTTGTAGTATTTTTATTGTTTTAGTCGGTAGATGTAGTTGTTTAATATAATATTAATATTAATTTTAATAAATTATAATTAAAGATATTACTTAAATAATTTGGAAAATATATTAATTTAAAAGCTATAATTGATAAAAATTAAATTATGGTAAAAAAAATTAATAATAGAAATGTTAAATAATGTTTTTTTTTTCTAAGTAAAGGCTAATTCTATTAATAAAAGGAAAATATAGTTACATGGAGGTCAAGACCTCAGTGGAAGCCGAAGCTGTCCAACAGAACTGACAAACTATCCTCGAGTTGAGATAACCAGATACATAAGACCCATAATCCATGCATACCAAACACTAGCCATAATGGTAAACAACAGTACGGGATAGATGAGAGATGTAGCCATGATATTTTTTGTGCTGCCCAGATAAACATATGCAAAACTGAAAGACCAAAGGCCTGATAAACTTGCCAAGCCAAGACCTGATAAAGAGCATATTAACATAAGATTTGATAAACATGCCGAGCCAAGACCTGATACAAAACACATTGACAAAAGCTAGAATGACACAACACATAGGATAAAAGAGCCAGAAGGGAAACTGCGACATCAGACGAGGTCCCGGAGGCATCATGCATCTGCCAGAGGGTCCTGAGCATCCTTCCCCACGCGGCAAGGAACGCCCATCCACGAATCATCAGCATTGTCCCCAGCACCTGTACCGTTGCCACCTGGAGGAGCTGCCAAGCGCTGATTGCCATCTGAGGGGTTCGCCGGATCAGCCGAAGCCGAAATGTCCAGATTATTATCTTCTGGAGGCTTGAGGACATCAGGGACACTACCCTTAGCCCACAATTCACCATAATCAAACACACTGCCTACATCTTCTCCCTGTAGCACGCTATCATCTTGAGACTGCGAAGTTGAGGTATGCATAGAGACACTAGGCCTATCTTCTTCCTCAGCCAAAATTACAGTGATGCTGGCCGGGAGAATCGGTTTGTTGAGACGACTTTGGAATTTAAAGCGGGTGGTTTGGAACGAATTATGCGGGAAGGGCTTGCCATGATCAGAGGATGGGGAAGTCGAATCTAGAGGGATAATGTTCTGGGGAGTAGGCTGAGAATGACCATGGCTTCCACTGCTGCCTCCATGGCGAGAGCAACCACGACGACGCACCATTGTCAAGGGAACGAAGTGACCTGAAGGAGATGCGAAACAAGGCCAAACGGAGCAAGTTCGAAGGTGGGAAAGCCAAGTAAACGCCTTACACCAGATATGCAACCAAGCTACCAGAGCGATACAAGGAAGCAGGGATAAGGACAAGCTGATAAAGAGAGACCTGATGGGAATGACAACCGAAACAACCAACGAAGCCATAAATAAAACAACCTGCGAAGAGTCTCGAACAGGGAGCGCATTCAATTTCGAATGCTTGATGATCTGCAGTTACTGTATATAATCCATTTTATCTACCAGAGGATTTTGGAGGCCATGCAGAATTGCCAGCTGCAAGTCGAGATGCTGGCTTGATATAAACCATCATTGGTTATGCCTTAAAAACACCCGCATCCGGATCAAATGTTAAATAATATTATATTAATCAAATAAATATAATTATTTGTAGTATTAGTGATTGATATTATTAAGATTTATATTCTTAACTTATTATATATTATGGTTTGATATATAATTATTTATTAATATAACTCAAAAATATTGGGATTATAATATTATGTTTCTATATTATCTTTATTTGTATACTATATATATAATATATATTATATATATATATATATATATATTATATAATTATATATATATTAATATTTTATTTAGAGTATAAATATAGTTTAAAATAATTTAATTCAAACACAAATATATAAATGATTAATTAAAATATTAATAGTAATAATATAGATTAAACATATATAAATTATTAATATTATTAATTCTATCATATGATAATTTTAATATTAAAGCTATTTATTATGATTAGTAGTTATTATTTCAATTTATATTAAATATGTATAGTATATAATTATATTATTTATCAAATTTTATATATATTTGATGGGAAATGTTTAAATAGTTGACCATGATTGAAGTTGGTCAAACCTATGTTTAACATATTTAATAATAGTCAATGTGATGATATAGTCAAACATAGTCAATCTCTCAAGCCTAAAAATCTAAAACGATAGTCAACCATGTTCAACTATAGTAAAAAAATTGCTAACCATAGTGACAACATAGTCAACCATATCCTCTCGTTATCATTATAGATAACCATTATCTATCATAGAAAACTATTGTCAACAGTCATCAAATTAGTCAAATGTCTCAATGTGACAAACCATTTTCCCATTATGAAAACCTTGGTTGCAATGTTACATTGTGGAGTGTGACAAAAAAAATTTGAACATCGTAATGGTGCCACAATGTGCCAATTTATCAAACATCGCAATGTGACATTTAAAAATCAGTTAGCCACATTTACTAATGTGGTGAACCATATTTACCATAATCAACATTTAATTACCATTATCAACCATGCTCGACATGGCCAACCAATGTTAATATTGTCAAACATGGTCAACCTAGGTTATCATGGTAAAATATAATCAATTGTAGACTTGCATTACATTGCAATTTACTTAACGTTGCAATGTGACATTACAAAATTGGAGTTTAATATTAGTGTTCCTAATATTAGGGTTTCTAATATTGGGTTTAAAATATTGTGTTTACTATTACGTTTATAATATTACGGTTTATTATTAGGTTTATAATATTGGGGTGTATAATATGAGGTTCATAATATTATATTTAGTATTATGGTTTGAAATGTCAATTTTTAATATTGAGGTTTATAATATTCGGTTTATATTAGGGTTTAATATTTAGTTTTTTAATCTTATGGTTTGTAATATTAATGCAAGGGTTTATAATATGAATCAAAGATTTTAACCTTAATCCCTTGGGTTTGTTAATCCTTTAGATTTAAAATATAACCCTTGGGTTTATATATTAATAATCCCATGAGTTCATTAATCCCTTGCATTTATAATATTAATCCCTTGGGTTTATAATATTAATTCCTTGGGTTTATAATATTAATCCTAGGGTTTAATATAAATCCCTTAAGTTTATAATCATGGTCAACCATGGTCCAATATCACATTGTGACAAATATTGTTTCAATATGAAAATCAACCATCGTCCAACATTGCATTAAGAAAAAGATTGTCTCAAAATGAAAATCAATCATGGTAAACCATGGTTAACCATGTTTATTTGATGGTTTATAATATTTAACTTGGGGTTTATATACCTTAGGTTTATAATATATATCCCTTCAGTTTAATATTATTCCCTTTGGTTTATAATCCCTTGGGTTTTTAATATTAATCCTTTTGGTTTATTATTCCCCTCGGTTTATAATATCAATCTCTTGGGTTTACTAATCTAAGGGTTCTTATTGCTAAGGTTTTATATTATCCATAGAATTTATAATATTAATCCTTGGGTCTAATATAAATCCTCTTGGTTTAAAGTCATGGTCAACCATGGTTCAACATGACATTGTGACAAAGATTTTCTCAATATGCAAATCAACCATGGTCCAACATCGCATTGTGACAAAGATTGTCTCCATAAGAAAATATATCATGGTCAACCATGGTAAACTACGGTGAAATGTCCCAATGTCACAAAGTTTGTCTCAATATGAGACACAACGATGGTCCAACATAACATTCTAACAAAGATTGTCTCAATGTGAAATATTATTCAAAAGGTTTATAATATTTATCCTATAGTTTAATATAAATCCCTTGAGTTTATAATCATGGTCAACCATGTCCCAAAGTCATATTGTGACAAAGATTGTCTGAATATGAAAATCAAGCATTGTCAACCATGGTCAACCATGGTCCAACATTGCATTATGACAAAGATTGTTTCAATATAAAAATAAACCATGGTCAATGATGATCAACCATGGTCCAATGTCACATTGTGAAAAAGACTATCTCAATATAAAAATCAATCATTGTAAACCATGATCAACAATGTTTATTTTAGAGTTGATAATATTTATATTTAGGTTTATACACCTTTGGTTTATAGTATTCATCCCTTCAATTTAATATTATTCCCTTAGGTTTATAATCCCTTGGGTTTTTAGTATTAATGCCTTTGGTTTTTGTTTATTATCTCCATGGGTTTGAGTTTATAATACTAACAATCTCTAAGGATTATTGATCACTTGGGTTTATAATATTAATAATCATGCAAGTTTATCAAGCCTTTGTATCTAGAATATCAATTGCTAGGGTTTATTAATCACTTGTGTTTGTAATATCGATCCCTTGCACTTCTTGATCCCTTAGGTTTTTAATATTTATGCCTTGGGTTCATAATAACAATCCCTTGGGTTTATACTATCAATCATGGTCAACCATGGTCAGCTATAATAACCCGTGGTCAACTGTGGTCAATCATGGTCCGATCTCACATTATGAAAAAAATTGTCTCCACATAAGGTTTATATAACTTGGGTTTATAATATTAATTCCTTGGGTTAAATATTATTCCCTTAGGTTCATAATCCCTTGGGGTTTTAGTATTAATCCCTTGGGTTTATTGTTCCTTTGGGTTTATAATATCAATCGCTTGGGTTTATTATTCCTCGGTCAATGACGGTTTATTATGATGTCAACCATGGTAAACCATGGTCCAACATGGAATTATGATAAGGATTGTCTCAATATGAAAACCAACAATGGTCAATCATGTTTATTTTAGTGTTTATAATATTTGTCTTAAGGTTTATATACGTTGGGTTTATAATATTAGTCCCTTGGGTTTAATATTATCCCCTTGGGTTCATAATCCCTTGTAGTTTTAGTATTAATCCCTTGGGTTTATTATTCCTTTGGGTTTATAATATCAATCCCTTGGGTTTATTATTCCCTTAGGATTACGATATTAGTCAGGGCCAACCATTGTCAATCATAGCCAACCATGGTCAACCATGGTTGAATGTCGCATTGTGACAAGGATTGTCTCACCATGAAAATAAACCATGTTTATTTTAGTGTTTGTAGTATTTATATTTTGGTTTACTAATGTTGGGTTTATAATATTATGAAATGGTTGGGTTTAGTATTTCCTTGGGTTTATAATATTAATAATCCCTTCAATTTATTAATCCCTTTGGTTTATTAATATTAATTCTTAGGGTTTATTAATTCAACCATGTTTATTTTAGTATTCTTAATATTTATCTTAGGGTTTGTATACCTTGGGTTTATAATATTAGTCCATTTTGTTTAATATTATACCCTTAGCTTCATAAACCCTTGGGGTTCTAGTATTAATTCCTTGGTTTTATTGTTCCTTTTTTTTTATAATATCAACCGCTTGGGTTTATTATTTCTCAGTCAACCATGCTTTATTATGATGTCAACCATGATAAACCATGGTACAACATGGAATTGTGATAAGGATTGTCTCAATATAAAAATCAACGATGGTCAATCATTTTTATTTTAGTGTTTATAATATTTATCTTAGGAATTATAATATTAGTCCCTTGGGTTCAATATTATTCCCTAAGGTTCATAATCCCTTAGGGTATTAGTATTAATCCCTTGGTTTTATTATTCCTTTGGGTTTATGATATCAATCCCTTGGGTTTATTATTCCCTTAGGCTTATAATATCAATTATGGTAAACCATTGTCAATCATAGACAACCATGGTCAACCATGGTTACATGTTGCATCGTGACAATGATTGTCTCCCCATGAAAATAAACCATGCTTATTTTAGTGTTTGTAATATTTATATTTGGGTTTACCAATGACGGGTTTATAATATTAGTCCCTTGGGATTTATATTATTCCCTTGGGTTCATAATCCCTTTGGGTTTTAATATTAATCCCTTGGGTATATTAGTCCTTTGGGTTTATAATATCAATCCCTTGTGTTTATTATTCCCTTATGTTTATAATATCAATCATGGTCAACCATTGTGAATCATAACCAACCATGGTCAACCATGGTTGAATGTTGCATTGTGACAAGGATAGTGTGACAATCAAAATAAACCATGTTTATTTTAGTGTTTGTAGTATTTATATTTTGGTTTACTAATGTTGGGTTTATAATATTAGTCCCTTGGGTTTAATATTGTTCCCTTGGGTTCGTAATCTCTTGGGGTTTTAGTATTAATCTCTTGGGTTTATTATTCCTTTGGGTTTACAATATAAATCCCTTAGGTTTATTATT